>CAJHNH020005692.1:0-18474 GCA_905116865.2 Candidula unifasciata | reverse complement strand
ACTAACATTGGTCCCAAAAATTATTTTACATACGAATAACACCTAGATGAAAGGAAAGGTAAAATGATGTCTGATTTGGCTTTTTTGGACATCGGGTCAACAATGAGATAACAAAAATATGACCACAATGACTTTTTCCAAAATTTTATCCTCACGCTTTTGGGCCAAAATATATTTCAAAATTTTTTCCAATTTAGTCTCGTCTTCATTTCACTTGACGAGATCTCTAGATGAGAATTGGACATTTTGGGCTAAAGGGGACAGACAAATAGATAAAAAAAAGTGAAAAAAATTTTTTACAAAATGTTCCAACAACTTTTTGCGTCCTACCACTAAACAGTGATCCCAGACTTATTTTACCATGTAGACACGCTAATCGAGTATTAAACGGGTGTCTGATTTGGCATTTTTGTCAATGGGGGGGCAACAATGAGAAACAAAAAGACGACACTGACATGGCAAATTTATCCCTTTACGCTTTTGGCCAAAATAACATGGCAAAATAGTTGCCAATTTAGTCTTCGTCCTATCATTTCACCTTGACGGAATACTCTAATGAGAAATTGGGACATTTTGGAGCCTTTTTAAAAAAAAAATAGTGAAAAAAGTGAAAACAATTTTACTAAAAAATTTTCCCAAACAATTTTTTTTGTGTCCTACCACTAAAATGATCCCGACATTATTTTACACATGAAAACACGCTAGATGGAGTGGGAAAACGAATGTCTGATTTGCTTTTGGAAAATCGGGGGGAAACAATTGAATAAATAAACGCCCCAAAATGATTTTTTCAAAATTTATCCCTTTCCTCAATCTATCATTTCACCTTGACGGATCTCTAGATGAGAATTTGACCTTGGAGCTCATTGGTGACAGAAAGATAGATTTAAAAAAAAGTGATTAACAACAAACAAATTTACAAAGAAGAGTGTTCATACAACCTTGTATTTGTGTTCTAACACTAAACAATGAGTCCCAGGCAATTATTTTACACAGAATAGACAGGCGTCGAGATGCAGAGCAGTAAATGGGATGTTTTGATTTGCTTTTTTGTAAAATATGGAGCAAACGATTGAGAAAACATAAAAAATACCCACAAGTGACAATTGTGCAGAATTTATGCCTTACGCGTTTTGCTCAAAATATATATTGCAAAAAAAGTGCCACTTTAGTCTAAGTCTATCATTTGCACACTTGACGAGATACTCTAGATGATAAATTGGACACTTTTGGAGCTCGTTGGTGACAGAAAAATAGATAAGATAAAAGTGAAAAACAAATTTTACGAAGAATTGTTCTAACCACTGTTCCTAACAACTTGTTTGTGTGTCCTACCACTAAACATGAGTCCCTCAGACAATTATTTTACACATGAATAGACACGCCTGATGCAGAGTAGGTAAACTGAATGTCTGATTTGGCATTTTTGCACAATCTGGGGGCAACAATTGAGATAACAAAAAAAATGACCACAAGTGACATTTTTCCAGAATTTATGCCTTTCGCGTTTGGCCAAAATCATATTTGCCAAAAAGTTGCCAATTTAGTCTCAGTCTATCATTTCACACTTGACGAGATACTCTAGGTGATAAATTGGACACTTGTGAGCTCTTAGGTGACAGAAAAATAGATAAGATAAAAGTGAAAAACAAATTTTACGAAGAAATGTTCCTAAAAACTTGTTTGTGTCCTAGCACTAAACAGTGAGTCCCAGACAATTATTTTCCACATGAATAGACAGGCTAGATGCAGAGTAGGTAAACTGAATGTCTGATTTGGCATTTTTGTACAATCTGGAGGCAATAATTGAGATAACATAAAAATGACCACAAGTGACATTTTTTCCAGAATTTATGCCTTTCGCGTTTGGCCAAAATCATATTTGCAAAAAAGTTGCCAATTTAGTCTCAGTCTATCATTTCACACTTGACGAGATACTCTAGATGATAAATTGGACACTTTGGAGCTCGTTGGTGACAGAAAAATAGATAAGATAAAAGTGAAAACAAATTTTACGAAGAATTGTTCCTAACAACTTGTTTGTGTCCTACCACTAAACATTGAGTCCCAGACAATTTTATTAAACATGAATAGACACGCTAGATGCAGAGTAGGTAAACTGAATGTCTGATTTGCATTTTTGTACAATCTGGGGGCAACAATGAGATAACATAAAAATGACCACAAGTGACATTTTTCCAGAATTTATGCCTTTCGCGTTTGGCCAAAATCATATTTTCCAAAAAGTTGCCAATTTAGTCTCAGTCTATCATTTCACACTTGACGAGATACTCTAGATGATAAATTGGACACTTTGGAGCTCGTTGGTGACAGAAAAAATAGATAAGATAAAAGTGTGTCCTACCACTAAACATTGAGTCCCAGACAATTATTTTACACATGAATAGACACGCTAGATGCAGAGTAGGTAAACTGAATGTCTGATTTGGCATTTTGGTACAATCTGGGGCAACAATTGAGATAACATAAAAATGACCACAAGTGACATTTTTCCAGAATTTATGCCTTTCGCGTTTGGCCAAAATCATATTTTCCAAAAAAGTGCCAATTTAGTCTCAGTCTATCATTTCACACTTGACGAGATACTCTAGATCAGAAATTGGACACTTTGGAGCTCGTTGGTGACAGTAAAATAGGTAAGATGAAAGTGAAAAACAAATTTTACGAAGAAATGTTCCTAACATCTTGTTTGTGTCCTACCAATAAACAGTAAGTCCCAGACAATTATTTTACACATGAATAGACACGCTAGATGCAGAGTAGGTAAACTGAATGTCTGATTTGGCATTTTGGTACACTCTGGGGGCAACAATTGAGATAACATAAAAATGACCACAAGTGACATTTTTCCAGAATTTATGCCTTACGCGTTTGGCCAAAATCATATTTTTCAAAAAGTTGCCAATTTAGTCTCAGTCTATCATTTCACACTTGACGAGATACTCTAGATCAGAAATTGGACACTTTGGAGCTCGTTGGTGACAGAAAAATAGATAAGATGAAAGTGAAAAACAAATTTTACGAAGAATTGTTCCTAACAACTTGTTTGTGTCCTACCACTAAACATTGAGTCCCAGACAATTATTTTACACATGAATAGACACGCTAGATGCAGAGTAGGTAAACTGAATGTCTGATTTGGCATTTTGGTACAATCTGGGGGCAACAATTGAGATAACATAAAAATGACCACAAGTGACATTTTTCCAGAATTTATGCCTTTCGCGTTTGGCCAAAATCATATTTTCCAAAAAGTTGCCAATTTAGTCTCAGTCTATCATTTCACACTTGACGAGATACTCTAGATGAGAAATTGGACACTTTGGAGCTCGTTAGTGACAGAAAAATAGATAAGATAAAAGTGAAAAACAAATTTTACGAAGAAATGTTCCTAACAACTTGTTTGTGTCCTACCACTAAACAGTGAGTCCCAGACAATTATTTTACACATGAATAGACACGCTAGATGCAGAGTAGTTAAACTGGATGTCTGATTTGGCATTTTTGTACAATCTGGGGCAACAATTGAGATAACATAAAAATGACCACAAGTGACAATTTTGCAGAATTTATGCCTTACGCGTTTGGCCAAAATCATATTTGCAAAAAAGTTGCCAATTTAGTCTCAGTCTATCATTTCACACTTGACGAGATACTCTAGATGAGAAATTGGACACTTTGGAGCTCGTTGGTGACAGAAAAATAGATAAGATAAAAGTGATAAACAAATTTTACGAAGATATGTTCCTAACAACTTGTTTGTGTCCTACTACTAAACAGTGAGTCCCAGACAATTATTTTTTCACATGAATAGACACGCTAGATGCAGAGTAGTTAAACTGGATGTCTGATTTGGCATTTTTGTACAATCTGGGCGCAACAATTGAGATAACATAAAAATGACCACAAGTGACAATTTTGCAGAATTTATGCCTTACGCGTTTGGCCAAAATCATATTTTCCAAAAAGTTGCCAATTTAGTCTCAGTCTATCATTTCACACTTGACGAGATACTCTAGATGATAAATTGGACACTTTGGAGCTCGTTGGTGACAGAAAAAATAGATAAGATAAAAGTGAAAAACAAATTTTACGAAGAAATGTTCCTAACAACTTGTTTGTGTCCTACCACTAAACAGTGAGTCCCAGACAATTATTTTACACATGAATAGACACGCTAGATGCAGAGTAGGTAAACTGAATGTCTGATTTGGCATTTTTGAACAATCTGGGGGCAACAATTGAGATAACATAAAAATGATCACAAGTGACATTTTTCCAGAATTTATGCCTTACGCGTTTGGCCAAAATCATATTTTCCAAAAAATTGCCAATTTAGTCTCAGTCTATCATTTCACACTTGACAAGATACTTTAGATGAGAAATTGGACACTTTGGAGCTCATAGGTGACAGAAAAATAGATAAGATAAAAGTGAAAAACAAATTTTACGAAGAAATGTTCCTAACAACTTGTTTGTGTCCTACCACTAAACAGTGAGTCCCAGACAATTATTTTACACATGAATAGACACGCTAGATGCAGAGTAGTTAAACTGAATGTCTGATTTGGCATTTTGGTACAATCTGGGGGCAACAATTGAGATAACATAAAAATGACCACAAGTGACATTTTTCCAGAATTTATGCCTTTCGCGTTTGGCCAAAATCCTATTTTCAAAAAAAGTTGCCAATTTAGTCTCAGTCTATCATTTCACACTTGACGAGATACTCTAGATGAGAAATTGGACACTTTGGAGCTCATAGGTGACAGAAAAATAGATAAGATAAAAGTGAAAAACAAATTTTACGAAGAAATGTTCCTAACAACTTGTTTGTGTCCTACCACTAAACAGTGAGTCCCAGACAATTATTTTACACATGAATAGACACGCTAGATGCAGAGTAGTTAAACTGGATGTCTGATTTGGCATTTTTGTACAATCTGGGGGCAACAATTGAGATAACATAAAAATGACCACAAGTGACATTTTTCAGAATTTATGCCTTTCGCGTTTGGCCAAAAAAATATATTTGCAAAAAGTTGCCAATTTAGTCTCAGTCTATCATTTCACACTTGACGAGATACTCTAGATGAGAAATTGGACACTTTGGAGCTCATAGGTGACAGAAAAATAGATAAGATAAAAGTGAAAAACAAATTTTACGAAGAAATGTTCCTAACAACTTGTTTGTGTCCTACCACTAAACAGTGAGTCCCAGACAATTATTTTACACATGAATAGACACGCTAGATGCAGAGTAGTTAAACTGGATGTCTGATTTGGTATTTTTGTACAATCTGGGGCAACAATTGAGATAACATAAAAATGACCACAAGTGACAATTTTGCAGAATTTATGCCTTTCGCATTTAGCCAAAATCATATTTCCAAAAAAAGTTGCCAATTTATTCTCAGTCTATCATTTCACACTTGACGAGATACTCTAGATGAGAAATTGGACACTTTGGAGCTCATAGGTGACAGAAAAATAGATAAGATAAAAGTGAAAAACAAATTTTACGAAGAAATGTTCCTAACAACTTGTTTGTGTCCTACCACTAAACAGTGAGTCCCAGACAATTATTTTACACATGAATAGACACGCTAGATGCAGAGTAGTTAAACTGAATGTCTGATTTGGCATTTTTGGTACAATCTGGGGGCAAACAATTGAGATAACATAAAAATGACCACAAGTGACAATTTTGCAGAATTTATGCCTTACGCGTTTGGCCAAAATCATATTTTCAAAAAAGTTGCCAATTTAGTCTCAGTCTATCATTTCACACTTGACGACGAGATACTCTAGATGAGAAATTGGACACTTTGGAGCTCGTAGGTGACAGAAAAATAGATAAGATAAAAGTGAAAAACAAATTTTACGAAGAAATGTTCCTAACAACTTGTTTGTGTGTCCTACCACTAAACAGTGAGTCCCAGACAATTATTTTACACATGAATAGACACGCTAGATGCAGAGTAGGTAAACTGAATGTCTGATTTGGCATTTTTGTACAATCTGGGGACAACAATTGAGATAACATAAAAATGACCACAAGTGACATTTTTCCAGAATTTATGCCTTACGAGTTGGCCAAAATAATATTTTCCAAAAAGTTGCCAATTTAGTCTCAGTCTGTCATTTCACACTTGACGAGATACTCTAGATGAGAAATTGGACACTTTGGGAGCTCGTAGGTGACAGAAAAATAGATAAGATAAAAGTGAAAAACAAATTTTACGAAGAAATGTTCCTAACAACTTGTTTGTGTCCTACCACTAAACAGTAAGTCCCAGACAATTATTTTACACATGAATAGACACGCTAGATGCAGAGTAGTTAAACTGAATGTCTGATTTGGCATTTTGGTACAATCTGGGGGCAACAATTGAGATAACATAAAAATGACCACAAGTGACAATTTTGCAGAATTTATGCCTTTCGCGTTTGGCCAAAATCATATTTGCAAAAAAGTTGCCAATTTAGTCTCAGTCTATCATTTCACACTTGACGAGATACTCTAGATGAGAAATTGGACACTTTGGAGCTCATAGGTGACAGAAAAATAGATAAGATAAAAGTGAAAAACAAATTTTACGAAGAAATGTTCCTAACAACTTGTTTGTGTCCTACCACTAAACATTGAGTCCCAGACAATTATTTTACACATGAATAGACACGCTAGATGCAGAGTAGGTAAACTGAATGTCTGATTTGGCATTTTGGTACAATCTGGGGGCAACAATTGAGATAACATAAAAATGACCACAAGTGACATTTTTCCAGATATATGCCTTTCGCGTTTGGCCAAAATCATATTTTCCAAAAAGTTGCCAATTTAGTCTCAGTCTATCATTTCACACTAGACGAGATACTCTAGATGAGAAATTGGACACAATTGAGCTCATAGGTGACAGAAAAATAGATAAGATAAAAGTGAAAAACAAATTTTACGAAGAAATGTTCCTAACAACTTGTTTGTGTCCTACCACTAAACAGTGAGTCCCAGACAATTATTTTACACATGAATAGACACGCTAGATGCAGAGTAGTTAAACTGGATGTCTTATTTGGCATTTTGGTACAATCTGGGAGCAACAATTGAGATAACATAAAAATGACCACAAGTGACAATTTTGCAGAATTTATGCCTTTCGCGTTTGGCCAAAATCATATTTGCAAAAAAGTTGCCAATTTAGTCTCAGTCTATCATTTCACACTTGACGAGATACTCTAGATGAGAAATTGGACACTTTGGAGCTCGTTGGTGACAGAAAAATAGATAAGATAAAAGTGAAAAACAAATTTTACGAAGAAATGTTCCTAACAACTTGTTTGTGTCCTACCACTAAACATTGAGTCCCAGACAATTATTTTACACATGAATAGACACGCTAGATGCAGAGTAGGTAAACTGAATGTCTGATTTGGCATTTTGGTACAATCTGGGGGCAACAATTGAGATAACATAAAAATGACCACAAGTGACAATTTTGCAGAATTTATGCCTTTAGCGTTTGGCCAAAATCATATTTTCAAAAAAGTTGCCAATTTAGTCTCAGTCTATCATTTCACACTTGACGAGATACTCTAGATGAGAAATTGGACTCTTTGGAGCTCATAGGTGACAGAAAAAATAGATAAGATAAAAGTGAAAAACAAATTTTACAAAGAAATGTTCCTAACAACTTGTTTGTGTCCTACCACTAAACAGTGAGTCCCAGACAATTATTTTACACATGAATAGACACGCTAGATGCAGAGTAGTTAAACTGGATGTCTGATTTGGCATTTTTGTACAATCTGGAGGCAACAATTGAGATAACATAAAAACCCACAAGTGACATTTTTGCAGAATTTATGCCTTACGCGTTTGGCAAAAATATATTTTCAAAAAAAGTTGCCAATTTAGTCTCAGTCTATCATTTCACACTTGACGAGATACTCTAGATGAGAAATTGGACACTTTGGAGCTCATAGGTGACAGAAAAATAGATAAGATAAAAGTGAAAAACAAATTTTACGAAGAAATGTTCCTAACAACTTGTTTGTGTCCTACCACTAAACAGTGAGTCCCAGACAATTATTTTACACATGAATAGACACGCTAGATGCAGAGTAGTTAAACTGGATGTCTGATTTGGCATTTTGGTACAATCTGGGGGCAACAATTGAGATAACATAAAAATGACCACAAGTGACATTTTTTGCAGAATTTATGCCTTTCGCGTTTGGCCAAAATCATAATTTCCAAAAAGTTGCCAATTTAGTCTCAGTCTATCATTTCACACTTGACGAGATACTCTAGATGAGAAATTGGACACTTTGGAGCTCATAGGTGACAGAAAAATAGATAAGATAAAAGTGAAAAACAAATTTTATGAAGAAATGTTCCTAACAACTTGTTTGTGTCCTACCAATAAACATTGAGTCCCAGACAATTATTTTAAACATGAATAGACACGCTAGATGCAGAGTAGGTAAACTGAATGTCTGATTTGGCATTTTGGTACAATCTGGGGGCAACAATTGAGATAACATAAAAATGACCACAAGTGACATTTTTCCAGAATTTTGGCATTTCGCGTTTGGCCAAAATCATATTTTCCAAAAAAGTTGCCAATTTAGTCTCAGTCTATCATTTCACACTTGACGAGATACTCTAGATGAGAAATTGGACACTTTGGAGCTCATAGGTGACAGAAAAATAGATAAGATAAAAGTGAAAAACAAATTTTACGAAGAAATGTTCCTAACAACTTGTTTGTGTCCTACCATTAAACAGTGAGTCCCAGACAATTATTTTACACATGAATAGACACGCTAGATGCAGAGTAGTGAAACTTAATGTCTGATTTGGCATTTTTGTACAATATGTTGGCAACAATTGAGATAACAAAAAAATGAGCACAAGTGACATTTTTGCAGAATTTATGCCTTACGCGTTTGGCCAAAATCATATTTTCCAAAAAGTTGCCAATTTGGTCTCAGTCTATCATTTCACACTTGACGAGATACTCTAGATGAGAAATTGGACACTTTGGAGCTCATAGGTGACAGAAAAATAGATAAGATAAAAGTGAAAAACAAATTTTTACGAAGAAATGTTCCTAACAACTTGTTTGTGTCCTACCACTAAACAGTGAGTCCCAGACAATTATTTTACACATGAATAGACACGCTAGATGCAGAGTAGTTAAACTGGATGTCTGATTTGGCATTTTGTACAATCTGGGGGCAACAATTGAGATAACATAAAAATGACCACAAGTGACATTTTTGCAGAATTTATGCCTTTCGCGTTTGGCCAAAATCATATTTTCAAAAAAGTTGCCAATTTAGTCTCAGTCTATCATTTCACACTTGACGAGATACTCTAGATGAGAAATTGGACACTTTGGAGCTCGTTGGTGACAGAAAAATAGATAAGATAAAAGTGAAAAACAAATTTTACGAAGAAAATGTTCCTAACAACTTGTTTGTGTCTCTACCCACTAAACAGTGAAGAACGAGGTCTCAGACAATTATTGGACCCATGAATATAAACGCTAGATGCAGAGTTAGTTTTAAACTTGATGTCTGATTGGCATTTTTGTGTACCAATCTGGGGGCAAACAATTGAATCACATAGTACGAAACGCACAACACACACGTACAATTTTTCCAGACTTATGCTTTTTCGCGTGTGGCCAAGGAACCCATATTGCAACAGTGCCAATTATTGCCTCAGATCTACCTCCCACCTCATTTCACACTGACGAGAACTCTAGAGTTTCACACATGGTGGACACTTGGAGCTCGTTGGTGACAGAGAGAGAGAGAGTAGCATAGAGATTGAAAGTGAAAAACAACTTTTACGAAGAAATGTTCAAACAACTTGTTTGTGTCCTATAAACTAAACATTGAGTCCCAGACAATCATTTACACATGAATAGGGGGGGGGAACACCAAAACGGGCTTAGGAAATTGGGCCAAGGGGGAGTAGTTTTTTAAAAAATGGGGTGATTTTTGATTTCCCCGCATTTTTTGGTACACCCAAATCCTGGGGATCCAATAAAACATAGGTGGAAAATGATTTAAAAGGGGATGACATTTTCCAGGGAATTTCTGCCTTTCGCTTTTGGCCAAAATCATATTACCCAAAAAGTTGCCAATTTTAGTCCATCAGTCTATCATTTCACACTTGACGAGATACTCTAGATGATAAATTGGACTTTTTGGAGCTCGTTGGTGACAGAAAAATAGATAAGATAAAAGTGAAAAAATAAATTTTTACGAAGAAATTTTCATAACACTATTTGTTTGTGTCCTACCACTAAACAGTTAGTCCCAGAACAATTAGTTTTACACAATAGATGTAGACACGCTAGATGCCAGAGTAGTTAACTGGATGTCTGATTTGGCATTTTCAGGTACAATCTGGGAGGCAACAATTGAGATAACATAAATAATGACCACAAGTGACATTTTTGCAGAATTTATGCCTTACGCGTTTGGCCAAAACTAATATTTTGCAAAAAAGTTTGCCAATTTAGTCTCAGTTTAATATTTCGACACTTGACGAGATACTCTAGATGAGAAATGGACACTTTAGGAGCTCGTTTGGTGACAGAAAAATAGATAAGATAAAAGTGAAAAACAAATTTTTACGAAGAATTGTTCCTAACAACTTGTTGGTGTCCTACCACTAAACATGTGAGTCCCAGACAATTATTTTACACATGAATAGACACGCTAGATGTAGAGTATTTAAAACGAGATGTCTGATTTGGCATTTTTGTACAATCTGGGGAGCACGCAAATTGAGCTAACGTAACACAATGACAACAAATTGACATTTTTTTTCCAGAATTTAATAATGCCCTTTCGCGTTTGGGCCAAGAATGAATATTTTCCAAAAGAGGTGCCACTTTCAGTCTCAGTCTATATCATTTCACACTTTGACGAAATACTCTTATATGAAAAGATTAGGCTCTTTATACCTTCATAAGGTGCCCGGAAAATATATATAAGATAACAAGTGAAAAAACCAAATTTTACGAAGGAAAGTTCCTACACTCGTTTGTGTAACTACCACTAAACAGTGAGTTCCAGACAATTGTTCTACACATGAATAGACCACGCTAGATGCAGAGTAGGTACACTGGAATGTCTGATTGGGCCATTTTTGTACAAATCGGCGGCAATAATTGAGGATAACCTAAAAAGGCCACAAGTGACATAGGCCCAGAATTTGTGATATTTCGCGCTTTTGGCCAAAATCATATTTTCCTAAAAAGTTGCAATTTTAGTCTCAGTCTAAATCATTTCACACTTGACGAGGATACTCTAGATGAGAAGTTGGACACTTTGGAGCTCGTTGGTGACAGAAAAACGATAAGATGAAAGTGTGAAAACAAATTTTACAAGAAAGAAATGCTCCTAACAACTTGTTTGTGTCCTTCCACTAAACATTGAGTCCAAGAAAATTATTTACACACATGAATAGACACACTAGAGCGAGTAAAACAGGATAGTTTAAACTGGATGTCTGGATTTAGCATCTTTTGTACAATCTGGAAGCAAACAATTGAGATAACATAAAAAGGACCGCAAAGTGAAATTCTCCGAGAATTATTCCTCACGCGGTTGGCAAAAATAATATTTTCCAACAAAGTTGACAATTTTTAGTCTCGGTCACTATCATTTCACACTTGTCGAGATACTCTAGATGAAGACATTGGACACTTTTGAGATCGTTGATGAGAGAAAAATAGAATAAGATGCAAGTGAAAAACAAATTTTACGAAGACTTGTTTCCAAACAAACTTGTTTGCTGTCCTGCCACTTAAACATTGAGTCCCAGACAATTAATTTAACCACATTAATATACACGACTAGATGCAGAGTATGTAAACTGAATGTCTGATTTGGCATTTTGGTACAAATTCTGTAGGAGCAACAATTGAGATAACATAAAAAATGACCCACAAAGGACATATTTTCCAGAATTTATTGCGTTTTTTGGCATTTGGGCCAAAATCATTATTTGTGCGCAAAAGTTGATAATTTAGTCTCATTCTATCATTTCACAACTTGACGAAATACTCTAGATGAAAAATTGGACTCTTTGGAGCTCATAGGTGTGACAAAAAAAAAAAATAGATAAGATAAATGTGAGAAACCAATTTTACAAAAGAAAAGTTCCTAAACAACTGTTTGTGTACTACCACTTAAACAGTGCGTCCCAGACAATTATTTTACCATGAAGAGACCACGCTAGTGGATCAGAGTGTCCAGAAACTGGATGTCTTATTGAGCATTTTTGTACAATCTGGGAGCAAGGAATGTAAGCTAACATAAAAATGGCCACACGTGACCAATTTGCAGAATTTATGCCTTACGCTTTTCGACCAAATCATATTTGCAATAAAATTGCCAATTTAGTCTCAGTCTATCATTTCACAATTGACGAGAAGATTACTCTAGATGAGGAAATTGGGACACTTTAGAGCTCGTTGGTTGCAGAAAAATAGATAAGATTCAACAGTGAAAAAAAACAACTTTACGAAGCAAATGTTTACCTAAACCAACGTGTTGTGTCCTTCACTAAACAGAGAAGAGTCTCTGTACAATTATTTTACACACGACAATAGACACCCTAGATACCAGAGTCCAGAGTATGGAAACTGGATGTATTATTGTGCACATTTGTTACAATCTGGGGGAACAATTTAGAAAACATTTTAAAATGACTCACTGAGTGAACATTTTTCCAGAAATTTGTGCCTAACGCGTTTTGGCCATAATGAATATTTTCCAATTAAAAATTGCCAATTTAGTCTCAGTCTAATCATTTGCACACTTGACGAGCTATTCTAGTATGATTAAAATGGCCATCTATGTGGAGCTCGTTTGGTGACTGAAAAATAGATCAGATAAAAAGGTGAAAAACAATTTAACGAAGAATTGTTACTAACAACCTGGTCTGTGTCCTACTCACTAAACAGTGTGTCTCAGACAATTTTTATTTAACATTAATAAACACGATAGATGCAGAGTAGGTAAACTGAATGTCTCATTTGGCATTTTTGTACAATCTAGGGTAGCAACAATTGAGATAAAACACGTAAAAATGAACAACAAGTGACAATTTTGCTAGCATTTATAACCTTTCGCCGTTTTGGAAAATATCATATTTTCCCAAAAAAAGTGCACAATTTAGTCTCAGTCTATTAATTTCACACTTGACGAAATACTCTAGATGATAAACTGGTACTCTTTAGACATCGTTGTTGACAGAAGAATATAATGAGGATAAAAGTGAAAACAAATTTTACTAAAGACTTGTTTCCTTAACAACTTTCGTTTGTGTACTACCAACTAACATTTGAGTTCCAGACAATTGTTTCACACACGAATCGAACTACGATAAATGCAGTAGTATTCAACAATCTGGATGTCTGATTTGTCATTGTTTTACAATCTGTGGGCAACAATGAAGATAAACCAAGAATGGCAACAAGTGACAATTTTTCAGGAATTATGCCTTACGCCGTTGGCTTAAATTAATCGTTTGCAAAGAAAGTTTCCAATTTAGCTTCTCAGTCTATCATTTCACACACTTGACGGAGATACTCTAGTATGAGAAACTTGGACATTTTAGAGCTCATGGGTGACAGAAAATAGATAAGATAAAAAGTGAAAAAAACAAATTTTTACGAAGAAATGTCCATAAACAGCTTGTTTGTGTCCGACCACTAAACATTGATCTCAGACAATTATTTTACACATGAATAGACACGCATAGATGCAGAGTATGTAATACTGATGTCTCTGAGTATTTGGCATTTTGGTTACAATACTGGGAGCAGCGAATTTGAGCTAACATACATATGACCACAAATGACATTTTTCCAGAATTTATTGCCGTACTCGTTTTGGGCAAAATCATACTTGTCCAAAAGTTGGCCAATTTAAGTCTCAGTGCATTCTTTCCCACTTGACGAAATACTCTAGATGCAGAAATTGGACTCTTTAGACCTCATAGGCTGACAGAAAAATAGATAAGATTAAAAGTGACAAAACAAATTTCTACGCAAGCAAAGTTCCCTAACAACGTCGTTAGTGGTACTACCACTAAACAGCGAGTCCCTACCAATTGGTTTTAACCCCCGAATAGACACGCTAGAATGCCAGAGTATTTAAACTGGATGTCTGATTTGGCATTTTTGTACGCTCTGTGTGCAAAGCAATTGAGGCAAACATTAAACTGAAAACCACTTAGTGACAATTTTTGCAGAAATTATTATATTCGCGTTTTGGGCCATAATAATATTTGCAATAAAAGTTGCCATTTTTGTACTCAGTCTAATCATTTCACACTTGACGAGATACTCTCGAGGATAAAATGGACACTTTGGAGCTCGTTGGTGCCCGAAAAAAATAGGTATGATAAAAGAGAAAAACAAATTTTACGAAGAAATTGTTCCTAATACAACTTGTTTGTGTCCTACCGACTAACAATTGTGTCCCAGACAATTATTTATTACACTATGAATAAACACGCTAGATGCAGAGTAGTTAAACTGGAAGTCTGATTTGTCATTTTTTGTACAATCTGGGCTGGGGTCAACATTGAGATAACATAAAAATGACCACAAGTGACAATTTTGCAGAATTTATGCCTTACGCGTTTGACAAAAATCATATTTGCCAAAAAAGTTGCCAATTTAGTCTCAGTCTATCATTTTCCAATTGACGAGATAACTCTAGATGATAAATTGGACACTTTGGAGCTCGTTGGTGACAGAAAATAATAAGATACAGATAAAAGGTGAAAAAACAAATTTTACGAAGAATTGTTCCTAACAACTTGTTTGTGTCCTACCACGAAACATTGAGTCCCAGACAATTATTTTACACATTAATAGACACGCTAGATGCAGAGTAGTTAAACTGGATGTCTGATTTGGCATTTTTGTACAACCTGGGGCAACAATTGAGATAACATAAAAATGACCACAAGTGACAATTTTGCAGAATTTATGCCTTACGCGTTTGGCCAAAATAATATTTGCAAAAAAGTTGCCAATTTAGTCTCAGTCTATCATTTCACACTTGACGAGATACTCTAGATGAGAATTGCGACAACTTTGGAGCTCGTGGGTGGACAGAAAAAGATAGATAAAGATAAAAGTGAAAAAGACAAATTTTACGAAGAATTGTTCCTAACAACTTGTTTGTGTCCCTACCACTAAACAGTGAGGGTCCCAGACAATTATTTACACATGAATAGACACGCTAGATGCGAGTAGGTAAACTGAATGTCTGATTTGGCATTTTGGTACAATCTGGGGGCAACAATTGCGATAACATTAAAAATGAACCACAAGTGACATTTTTGCAGAATTTATGCCTTTCGCGTTTGGCCAAAATAATATTTTCCGAAAAGTTGCCAATTTTAGTCGCTCAGTCTATCATTTCACACTTGAACGAGATACTCATAGATGATAAAAATGGACACTTTGGAGCTCGTTTGGTGACAGAAAAATAGATAAGATAAAGTGAAAATCAAATTTTTACGAAAGAATTGTTCCTAACAACTTGTTTGTGTCCCCTACCACTAACAGTCGAGTCCCAGACAATTATTTTACACATGAATAGACACGCTAGATGCAGAGTAGTGTAAACTGGTATGTCTGATTTGGCATTTTGGCTACAATACTGGGGGTCAACAATTGAGATAACATAAAAATGACAACAAAGTGACATTTTGCCAGAATTTATGCCTTACGCGTTTGGCCAAAATCATATTTTCCAAAAATGTTGCGAATTTAGTCTCAGTCTATCATTTTCACACTTGACGAGATACTCTAGATGAGAAATTTGGACCACTTTGGAGCTCGTTGGTGACAGAAAAATATACATAGATAAAGTGAAAAACAAATTTTACGAAGAATTGTTTCCTAAACAAAGTGTTTGTGTAACTCCCGTAACAATAAACATTAAGTCCCCAGACAATTGTTGTACACATGAATAGACAACGCTAGATGCAGAGTAGTTCAACCTGTGATCGTCTGAATTGGGATTTTAGTACAATCTCGGGGGCAACAATTCAGATAACATAATAATGGCCACAATTGATAATTTTGCAGAATTTATGCCTTGCGCTTTTGCTAAAATAAATTTTTGCAAAATCAGTCGCAATTAGGTCTACCCTCAGGCGTGGGATTTGCGTGAGGTCAGGGCGAAGCAGTAAGGTTTGCCGGGGGCGGGACGCCACCCGATTCATACAGTTTCACGACTTGACGAGGATACTCTAGATGATAAAAATTGGGACACTTTAGGGCCCATTGGTGACGAGAAAAATAGATAAGATAAAAAGTGAAAAAACAAATTTTACAAAGAAATGTTCCTACAAACTTGTTTGTGTCCTACCACTGAACGTGGAGTCTCAGACAATTATTTTACACACTGAATAGACACGCTAGATGCCAGAGTATTTAAACTGGATGTCTGATTTGGCATTTTGGTACAATCTGGGGCAACAATTGAGATAACATAAAAATGACAACAAGTGACAATTTTGCAGAATTTATGCCTTACGCGTTTGGCCAAAATAATATTTGCACAAAAAGTTGCCAATTTAGTCCTCATGTCTATCATTTCACACTTGACGAGATAACCCTAGATGAGAAATTGGACACTTTGGAGCTCATAGGTGAACAGAAAAAATAGATAAGATAAAAGTGAAAAAACAAATTTTACGAAGAAGATGTCACTAACAACTTGTTTGTGTCCTCGACCATACTAAACAGTTGAGGTCCAAGGACAAATTATTTAACACATGAATAAGACACCCTAGATGCAGAGTAGTTAAACTTGGATGTCCTGATTTGGCATTTTTGTACAATCTGGGAAAGGTAGCAACAATTGAGGATAAACATAAAAATGACCACAAGTGACATTTTTCAAGAATTTATGCCTCTTTCGCGTTTGGCCAAAATAGTATTTTCAAAAGAGTTGCCCATTTAGTCTCAGTCTATCATTTCACACTTGACTAGATACCTCTAGATGATAAATTGGACACTTTGAGCTCGTTGGTGACAGAAAAATAGATAAGATAAATAGTGGAAAACAAATTTTTTTTTTAGCGCAAAGATTGTTCCTAACAACTTGTTTGTGTCCTACCACTAAACAGTGAGTCTCCAGACAATTATCTTTTCCACATGAATAGGACACAATAGATGCCAGAGTAGGTAAATTGGATGTCTCATTTGGCATTTTTGTACAATCTGGGTGCATGTGCACAATTGAGATCAACATAAAAATGCGGCACATAGTGAACATTTTGCAGAATTTTATGCTAACGCGTCTGGCCAAAAATCATGTTTTCACTTAAAAATCTGCCAAGTTAGTCTCCGTCTATCATTTCACACCTATGACGAGATACTCTTGATGAAGAAATTGGACACCTTATTCATGCTCGTATTGTGACAGAAAAATAGAAAGATAAAAAAGTGAAAAAAACAAATTTTACTACAAAATGTCCTAACAACTTGTTTGTGTCCCTACCACTAAACAGTGAGTAACCCCAGACTCATTATTTTACACATGAACCAGACACGCTAAGATGCAGAGTAGGTAAAAACTGAAGTCTGATTTGGCATTTTGCGTACAAAAAAAAAAAAAATCTGGCGGCAACCAATTGCGATAACATAAAAAATGGCTACCAAACTGGACATTTTGCAGAATTTATGCTTTACGCGTGTGGCCCAAAAAATAATATTGGCCAAAAAGATGCCATATTTAGTCTCAATCTATCATTTCACACATGACGAGATACTTAGATGATAAAATTGGACACTTGGAAGCTCGTTCGTGGTGACAAGAAAACATAGATAAGATATAAAAGTGGAAAAACAAATTTAGTTTACTAAGAATTTGTTTCCTAACAAATTTGTGTGTGGCGTACCAGTCTAAAACATTAAGTCCCAGACAATTAGTTACACATATGAATAGAAACACGATAGATGCAGAGTAGAGGTAAACTGGAATGGTTCTGATTTGGCATTTTGGTACAATCTGGGGGCAACAACACTTGAGACGATAACATAAAAATGAAGCCACAAGTGAGCAAGATTTTTTCCAGGAATTTACGCAGGCCTTACGCGTTTGGCCAAAATCATATTCCTATGCGTTGCCAAATAATATTTGCAAAAAAAAAAGTTGCCAATTTAGTCTCAGTCTATCATTTCACACTTGACGAGATACTCTAGATGAAAATTTTGGACACTTTGGAGCTCATAGGTGACCCCCAAGAAATGTAGATAAGATAAAATTGTAAACAACAAATTTACGAAAAAAAATTTTTCCCTACCAAAACTTGTTTGTGTCCGACCACTAATTAGTGAGTCCCATACAATAATTTTACACATGAATAGACACGCTAGGTGCAGAGTATTTAAA
>CAJHNH020005691.1:517957-522201 GCA_905116865.2 Candidula unifasciata | reverse complement strand
CACAACATAAAAATCGAAAGTTATAGTTACCGTGCCGGGAATTGAACACGTCACTTCTAGACGGCGTGTGCACCTCGTCATGAATACAAGTGCACTATGAACATGGTTAACTAGGCACCCCGCAAAAAAAAAGTGTCTTATTGGCCATGTCTATCGTACAGTTTGAAATCCACAACTATGGAATACGGACAGAATTCATTTTAAACTATTGAAATGGCACCATAGGTTACAGAAATGTATATTAACGAAGCATATGTCGAATAACAAAGCAACACCGGAACCTACCAACCAAATACCCAAAATCGTTGGGCATTGTGAGGGGGGGGGGGGGGAGAGATCATTGTGAAATTACAAATTGAACAACATACGATCCGCAACACGAGCTGAATGGCCCAGTTCCCTGCCACCCATTTTACAGATGTTTTCTCACCACGGTTGGGTCACGAGATAATTAACAAGATAATTAACGGAAAGAAGAAGAAGACGACGAAGCTTAAATAAAAGCTTGAAACAAGACGCATTTGTTCGTTGTCATTGGGGGATTCAAATACCTGTTCCAATTTGGAGTTTGTTCATTTTTGTAAGCAAGTGATTTCCAGTTTGTTTTCTGTTGTTTACGAGTTTTCTCGAGTTTTCAAGGTTGTTTTGTTGCGAGAGCAGCTTGTTTGCTCAGTTCTTGTCAAACCTCGCTGGGATTTGCTAAGTGTTGAATTGTTTTTCACGAAGTGGTTTTAAAATATCCTAGATTTTGTTGTTTTGATTTTTAAAAGTTTTTCCATAACAGAAACATAAAGCAGATTAGGCGTAATTCGTGTCATTGTACATGTGTGGTGCCCATTTTCAATTGGCCAGGTGCCATCTCCAGACTGATGGTTTGCCATCCAGCAGGCCATATCTTGCGTCCTGTTTGTACATTTCTTGAGATCCTATAGGGGGCTGCGTGGTCTCGAGGCATAGTGTCCGCCTCGAGTGCTAGAGATTCCGGTACCCGGTAGAGCTGGGATTTTTTCACGTGGACTTGGACTTCTAGTAATTCCTCCTGGTCTCTGTGTAGTGAGACGCCTGTGTGCATTGTTGCGCACGAAAAAAATCCCTTGGCAGTTGGAAATCGAAAAAAAGTAGCCTAACGGCGCTGTCCGGGCAACATTTAGAGTCAAAAATCTACCTAAAGTATTTCAGGATCCTCGCCGGTGCTACAGAGCCGGTGTAGTGTGCTGAGCTTCTTCTGACTCAGACTTGAGTTAGAAGAAAAACGAAGCACTTATGGGTGACTACCTGTGTTTACCTTTAGCTTGGCTGCTTTCACTTCCCCTATCCAGTGAATTTAAAAAAAAAATAAAATCATGTCTTCTAATGTTGTATTCTTCTTTTTTTTCTTCTTCTTCTTCTTCTTCTTCTTCTTCTTCTTCTTCTTCTTCTTCTTCTTCTTCTTTTTCTTCTTCTTCTTCTTCTTCTTCTCTTCTTCTTCTTCTTCTTCTTCTTCTTCTTCTTCTTCTTCTTCTTCTTCTTCTTCTTCTTCCTCTTCTTCTTCTTCTTCTTCTTCTTCTTCTTCTTCTTCTTCTTCTTCTTCTTCTTCTTCTTCTTCTTCTTCTTCTTCTTCTTCTTCTTCTTCTCTCCTCCTCCTCTTCTTCTTCTTCTCTTCTTCTTCTTCTTCTTCTTCTTCTTCTTCTTCTTCTTCTTCTTCTTCTTCTTCTTCTTCTCTTCTTCTTCTTTTTTCTTCTCTTCTTCTTCTTCTTCTTCTTCTTCTTCTTCTTCTTCTTCGTCTTCTTCTTCTTCTTCTTCTTCTTCTTCTTCTTCTTCTTCTTTTCTTCTTCTTCTTCTTCTTCTTCTTCTTCTTCTTCTTCTTCTTCTTCTTCTTCTTCTTTCTTCTTCTTCTTCTTCTTCTGCGTTCATCCGAAGATGTAATTGCGTTGTGTCTGTTTACAGCATAGCTACGATATTTGCACCTTTCGGCCGACTTCTGCGGGCATTTGTTAGCCTTTCCAGTCTGTTGTGTTCAGTTACCACCTAGTTACACACACATCGTCTGTGTCTTAGGGGTAGTGGTTGCACTTTTACAATTCCGACATACTAGGTTTAGGAAGACAGCAAGTGGTTCGATGGCAGATCCGTTTGCGTTGATTTGTGACAACCGCATGGAAGTGAAACAACGACGACAACAACAAACAAGTTAACATGATCCTCACCATCATGTAGGAGGTCCTTTGCGGAATATGGATGAGGAGGAGACAGTAGTCTCGCCACATCGACTGGCATACATACGAACAGAATAAAGCCACCGCCAAAAATTGCCAACACCTAACAGTCCACCATCAGAGTTTGCGTTTCATAGTCAATGGAAGCAACAGTTACAACAAAACGGCAGTTCCACACGCAGCATCGCATAAGGCTGTGGCAGCTGGCAATTTACTATTTTATGAATCTGCAGTTCACAACACAAACCACGTTGTGCATAGTCGTAAACAAAGCATTCCAAATAAAATCTGCACTTCACAATCTCGCAGTCGGCTCGGTAACTGAGCGATGGGACTATACAGTTGCAGTCTACATACGGAGGGAAGAGCAGAGCAAATAACTTGCCAAGATTCAAAATTAGTTGGTCTGCCTATCCACCATATAGGACCTGTCATGATGACCTATGTCCATCCTCGTGCTGGTTAAACATAACCCCACCTTCAAGGAGTGATAGCTTCCGTTACCTTACCTTCAAGGAGTGATAGCTTCTGTTTCTTCACCTTCAAGGAGTGATAGCTTCCGTTACTTCACCTTCAAGGAGTGATAGCTTCCGTTACTTCACCTTCAAGGAGTGATAGCTTCCGTTACTTCACCTTCAAGGAGTAATAGCTTCCGTTACTTCACCTTTAAGGAGTGATGGCTTCCGTTACTTCACCTTCAAGGAGTGATAGCTCCCGTTACTTCACCTTCAAGGAGTAATAGCTTCCGTTACTTCACCTTCAAGGAGTGATGGCTTCCGTTACTTCACCTTCAAGGAGTGATAGCTTCCGTTACCTCACCTTCAAGGAGTGATAGCTTCCGTTACTTCACCTTCAAGGAGTGATAGCTTCCGTTACTTCACCTTCAAGGAGTGAAAGCTTCCGTTACTTCACCTTCAAGGAGTTATAGCTTCTGTTACTTCACCTTCAAGGAGTGATAGCTTCTGTTACTTCACCTTCAAGGAGTGATAGCTTCCGTTACTTCATCTTCAATGAGTTTAGCTTCCGTTACAGTTATCTTCAAGGAGTGATAGCTTCCGCTACAGTTAACTTCAAGGAGTGATAGCTTCCGTTACAGTTATCTTCAAGGAGTGATAGCTTCCGTTACAGTTATCTTCAAGGCGTGATAGCTTCCGTTACAGTTATCTTCAAGGAGTGATAGCTTTCGTTACTTCACCTTCAAGGAGTGATAGCTTCCGTTACAGTTATCTTCAAGGAGTGATAGCTTTTGTTACAGTTATCTTCAATGAGTGATAGCTTCCGTTACAGTTATCTTTAAGGAGTGATCGCTTCCGTTACAGTTATCTTCAAGGAGTGATAACTTCCGTTACTTCACCTTCAAGGAGTGATAGCTTCCGTTACAGTTATCTTCAAGGAGTGATAGCTTCCGTTACAGTTATCTTCAAGGAGTGATAGCTTCCGTTACAGTTATCTTCAAGGAGTGATAGCTTCCGTTACAGTTATCTTCAAGGAGTGATAGCTTCCGTTACAGTTATCTTCAAGGAGTGATAGCTTCCGTTACAGTTATCTTCAAGGAGTGATAGCTTTCGTTACAGTTATCTTCAAGGAGTGATAAATTCCGTTACTTCACCTTCAAGGAGTGATAGCTTCTGTTAAAGTTATCTTCAAGGAGTGATAGCTTCCGTTAAAGTTATCTTCAAGGAGTGATAGCTTCCGTTACAGTTATCTTCAAGGAGTGATAGCTTCCGTTACAGTTATCTTCAAGGAGTGATAACTTCCGTTACTTCACCTTCAAGGAGTGATAGCTTCCGTTACAGTTATCTTCAAGGAGTGATAGCTTCCGTTACAGTTATCTTCAAGGAGTGATAGCTTCCGTTACAATTATCTTCAACCAGTATGCCTTCACACAAACCCACTCACACACACACACAGCTTATAACATACTTCTAAATGACAAATTCGGCATGCTGTTTCTTCGTCTTAAGTTTTTTCTTCTTCCTTTCAAGGTCCTGTTCTATCTTTCATCGTCAGGTTTTACAGAGACGCCTGTCGTAAGTTTAATTGTTGTGT
>CAJHNH020005691.1:485457-512957 GCA_905116865.2 Candidula unifasciata | reverse complement strand
CCAGAATAAGTCCGCGGGCCGCCAGTTGAATAGCTCTGGATCTTTAGAACCTACTTATACTGCAAAAGATCCCCAGTCAATTGCAAGATTCCCACCGCCCCGCTCCAAGGGACCCCAGTGAGCGTCAAGAAATCACCAGAGATGTAAACAGAACAAAAACATATTGATAGCATGGCGTCGTGTGTTTGAGGGGCTGTGCTTTAGCAGGGTGACTGAATCAAGAGGTGAATAAAAGACGCCGACAAAGGATAGGTGACACGTCAAAACAGCCAGAGAATAATTTCACTAGAATGTACGTCTGACGCCACAGGGTCACAGAACTAAAGACAAACTCAACTAAACTACAGCAGAGGGAACTGGAGAGTGAAGTTAAAAAAAGAAATGGGAAGGACTAGGGTAAACTTCATGCGATAACAAAGGATACTAAGATTTTGTATGGTTGAGGGCTAACGCTCCACTGGGAGCAAAAGCTAAGTAAGAAGAAGAAGTGTAAAGTTAGTTGCGTATCCTTTACAGGACGTTGCAGAACCAACCTCAGCATTTTTGGGCTGTTGTGGTTTTTCTGGGCACATTTACGTTGAGTAGTTTGCTATTGCTTTGTAGACGGTCGGCTTCTCGATACCACTGTCGAAACCAACGCAAGGCGCAGGGCCCGCAGCTGGGATTGAACCCGGCACCCCGGCTTTACGAAGCGCGTTCGCAACGCCCAAGCCACGGAAGCGAAAGTATATATAATATAATTAATATAATATAATTTAATATAATATATTCTCTCTCTCTCTCTCTCTCTCTCTCTCTCTCTCTCTCTCTCTCTCTCTCTCTCTCTCTCTCACATCAGAATCGCAGATGAGTAAATCACAAAATAAAATCCATATGTAAATAGATAGTAGTTGATCGACGATGATCACTATCGCAGTGTACAAAAAATAATGGACAAGATTAGACCCAAGATACTGAAAGGAAAAGATTAGACCCAAGATACTGAAAGGAAAAGATTAGACCCAAGATACTGACAGATAAACGGACACTGCTAGAGGCCACATCCGTGGACCCAGACAGCATGATGGATTACTACAGGCAATTAGCGCCGTGCGACTCTCCGCATCCCGGTCTTGCTTGCACTTTTAGATTGTATATTTTTCATTTATAAACTTTCCTTTACTTGGGACATGTAGTTATAGATGCGGGTATTTTTTTATCATGTTGAAAGTCATCATCATCATCATCAACCACTTCTGCCGGTAATTGACGTGGGAAGGAATAATTTGCGATCCAGTGCACGCTGGCTGCTACTAGCTGTTATGCTGTGAAGACATAGAGTGTCTTTAATGTTGTCGATCCATGTTTCCAAGGCCGTCCTCCTGCTCTTGTAGCTGATCGACTGAGACGTAGTGCCTGTGATGGTATTTGATCTTGCTGCATTCTAACGAGATGACCAAACCCGCTGTTATTAAAAGTATTTGTGGAAAATCGTGTTCTTTTTAAATTTTGATTCCACAGTTGCTATCACTATTGTGTACTCGACAAATATCTGAATTCCACAGTTGCTATCACTATAGTGTATTCAACAAATATCTGAATTCCACAGTTGCTATCACTATAGTGTACTCGACAAATATCTGAATTCCACAGTTGCTATCACTATAGTATACTCGACAAATATCTGAATTCCACAGTTGCTATCACTATAGTGTGCTCGACAAATATCTGAATTCCACAGTTGCTATCACTATAGTGTACTCGACAAATATCTGAATTCCACAGTTACTTTCACTATAGTGTAACTCGACAAATATCTGAATTCCACTGTTGCTATCACTATAGTGTACTTGACAAATATCTGAATTCCACAGTTGCTATCACTATAGTGTACTCGACAAATATCTGAATTCCACAGTTGCTATCACTATAGTGTACTCAACAAATATCTGAATTCCACATTTGCTTTCAGTATAGTGTACTCTACAAAAATCTGAATTACACAGTTTCTATCACTATAGTGTACTCTACAAATATCTGAATTCCACAGTTGCTATCACTATAGTGTACTCAACACATATCTGACTTGCTGGACAACCTCGTCTCGGCTGGCTCCTTGGTCTTACTGTCATGCACCTACTTATCTACTCAGTCGTGCACTCGTTCGCTCAAATCCCCTCACTCACTCACGTACTCACAAACCCATCCACTTACACCCCCCCCCCAATCACTGGCTCACTTATTCATACACTCGCTCGCTCGCTTAGCCCCTCCCTCTCTGTCTCTCACCCACTCGCTAACTGCACACACTCACCCACTTACTGACTTATTGATTTTCTCCTCACCAATTTACTCGCTCACTAATTTATTTTACCCACCCGCACACTTACCCACTGACTTAATCACTCACTCACTAATTAACACGTTCACAAACGTATCTACTAAGTTATCCACTCGCGCACCACCTTACCTGCTCATCCACCGAGCAACTCACTCACCTACTCATCCTTTCACTCAGTCAGTTATCCTTCCACTCAGGCAACACTCACACAACAATCAAACAACACTCACACAACACTCACGCAACGCTTACACAACACTCACGCAACACTCACGCAACGCTCACGCAACACTCACACAACACTCACGCAACACTCACATAACACTCACTCGCTGCTTATAAGAACCGATTGCCAAACTACCGGCACGTCTTTCGTTCGACCACATTTGACCAATGACCGAGCATCGCCAGGCGCTTGAGACTTCACACAATAGACTCTACCCCACTCTACAATGATAAGCCATATAGACGTGCTCCCAGTAAGTCCGGAAGACACGACAAAGAAACAGAATATGAGGAATTGCTTCCTGGCTTTCCCCCCTATGCGCTCCTTCCTCACGAATTTGAAATAATTTCATTTGAGGCTTCCCCACGCCGGGAGTCGTAATATAGAATGCGTATACTCCCGGGGATGGATGAAATTGTAACCAGGTTCAGATGAGCCGCAGACGTAGGGTTATTATATGTATGTTTATGTGTGTATGTTTATGGTACTGGCGGGCCCTTATGTATGTGCACTGAAAGGAAATAAAAACGTCAAGCAGACACGCGAGTTAATGTTTCCAGAGAGGAAGGATGAGGCGCGGTCGAGGGGGACAAATGGGATCTAGTTTGTTGTGGGGTGTTTCTGTGTCTGCATTATGTACGAGCAATGTCTGGTGATTTTTGGAGCGATCGAGTAATCATTTTTGGTTGAGAATTCTTTGGCGTGGCAACAGAAGATAGGCAAGAAGAAGAAGAAGAATGTGGAGTATCAGAAAATTAGATAAAGGAGTATGTTTATGAATAGAAGAAGAAGAATAATAATAATAAGAAGAAGAAGAGAAGAAGAAGAAGAAGAAGAAGAAGAAGAAGAAGAAGAAGAAGAAGAAGAAGAAGAAGAAGAAGAAGAAGAAGAAGAATGGCGAAAGGGAGAAGAGAAAAAAATTAAGGAGGGGGTGGGGAAGACTTTAATGAGATTTCCATATTCTTATTCGAGCAGCTGGCTTACCCTTGCATTCCACTGACAACAAAACATTTCAGATCATGTACAACGTACCCACTCCCGGCTGGTCGTCATATCATTACAACGTACCCACTCCTGTCTGGTCGTCAGATCATGTACAACGTACCCACTCCTGGCTGGTCGTCAGATCATGTACAACGTACCCACTCCTGGCTGGTCGTCAGATCATGTACAACGTACCTACTCCTGTCTGGTCGTCAGATCATTACAACGTACCCACTCCTGTCTGGTCGTCAGATCATGTACAACGTACCCACTCCTGGCTGGTCGTCAGATCACGTACAACGTACCCACTCCTGGCTGGTCGTCAGATCATTACAACGTACCCACTCGTGTCTGGTCGTCAGATCATTACAACGTACCCACTCCTGGCTGGTCGTCAGATCATGTACAACGTACCCACTCCTGTCTGGTCGTCAGATCATGTACAACGTACCTACTCGTGTCTGTCTAATAGAACGCTACACGGTAAATGCCCGGCTGTCCAAACCACTTGTGAAATCTAATATATTGAAAAGCTTCGTCTCCTCGGCATTCATTATTAATAAGATTGTTTCATTGCGTAATCGGATCGAAGCCAGTAGACACTACGTCAGGAGCAGATTGGTTTCAATCCGGCAATCCCCAGATTTAAATTATTTTCCTAGATGTTTATCTCTCTCCCTCCCTCCCTATCTCTCTTCCCCCACCCATCCCTCTCCACCCCTCCCTCTTTCCCTCTCTCTCTCTCTCTCTCTTAGTCCCCCATGTTGGTTATTCTGATAGTGGTGTAGACATTTGCTGTAGTGCTTGGCGAGTCGTTTAGCAGAGACGTTTGGAAGAGATGGGATTATGCAATCATGCTTTTATGGCTAGCCGAATCGTTGCTGTTAAAATCTGTGGCATTTCTTTTTTCAGAACTTGGCAGATCAGCACTAGCCTGTCTGTAGGTTTACCAGACAATGATACTTTCAGTAATTTGCCATTCTTTTATGAGCTGTTCTGATAGCAAAGGTAGTTCACAGCAGTCTGCTCAATTTTCTTCCAGACCACCAGCATTTGACTTCCATATGACGAAATTATGAAATGTCGTTCATAGTTCCTTAGCTACGGACGCTGGCAACAGTTTCTAAAGATATTATGTTGTAAAGTATCCGCGGCGAACTGAAATCTATGGCTGATAAATGTGATATACACCCAACGGCAGTTAAACTAGTTCTTATAACGCCGAAATAGAATTGATATCCATAAAGCAGAGCATCTCATTATGTCTAGCTTGTAAGATGTGTGTGGTTACATATGCATCGTGGAGCAAAGAGTGGTAACTAAAACCTACTTTAAACTCAGCAAAAGTGCTGAATGGCGGCGTCTGTGGATTAGGCGTTTCGAACGCGCTTCGTAATGCCGGGGTGCCGGGTTTGATCCTAGCTGGGGATGATTTGTCCAGCGTTGGTTTCTACAGTAGTGCCGAGAGCTGACCGTTCAGGGCAGTGGCAAACTACTGAGGGTAAAATTTGCCTAGCTTCTTCTTCTTTCGTTCGCCTGAAATAAGTTGTCTATATCAACAGTTTTGTCTCGTGTATAAATTTCACTGTCGTTGTTAGTTCATTCAGTAGTCCATAGAGTTTACGTTCCACTGTTGTTATTTCTGGCCAAAAGGTTTGCCTTAATGTGTCAAATTCGGTGAAATCCTGGAGTACATGCTCTGCTGTCTGGGGCACCTTTCCACAGGTGCACATGGCTGATACACCTAGCTAAACCACAACAGCCAAACATTGCTGGGGTTGGGTTGGCTCTGCAACGTCCTGTAAAGGATTCGCAACTGACTTTTTATAGTTGAATGCAAGAAACACGTTTATGGAAATCAGTGTGCACAAATATTCCTGTGATGGGGATCGGTGTGTACTTTGTGCGCTGATATTCGGACGGTATTCGCGATTCTTAACTAGCGTGGAAACGATTAAAGATATGCCGAAACGTCCTGTTTCTATTGTAATGATGAACTCGTAAAACTGTCTGACACCATATGCCGTATACGTCAGGGACGAAATAATTGGCCCTGTCCTTTTCTCACTGCTTAATCTGTCACATATAAATATTATAGCTTCTACTAAAATTTCACCTCAGCCGACCAAAGCAGGATAATTTCTGGCCATTGATTTACTGTACAATGTCAACACCATCAGTAATGTCTGGGGACAGGCAGCGGGAATTTTTTGACGCGTCGGGGGAAAAAAACAACAACAGCCAGACAGTCATTCATACAGACATCCACTAATGAGCATTAGAAGTAAGCTGTCGGTGTAATCATTTCCAATCGATGCTGGCGTCATAATGTTTGAGTAGTTTAGTGTTGTCTGTAAGCTCACCGCCGGTGAATTCTTCTCGCCAGTCTGTGTGCTTTGTGCTTTCAGTCACTTTTAAGTATGTTTCTATTGATTTTTTTCCCTGGCCGATTTCCTCCCGCTTCATTTGAAGCAACTTTAATTCGCTCCCCTTGTTACGACTCGTCCGATGTCTGTGATTATCTGCACTTGCTGCCATGTTATTTCCAAAATTGACATCTTTAGCTACCTTTAGTCTTGTCGGTTTTCACTTTATATCTGTGTCCTCTTCTGGCTGCTGTTGATATTTCAAGAGCCACCGGTGGCATCATGGATAGTTGCCTAACCTGCCGAGTCAGTGGTCCTGATTTTCTCTGCAAACTTCACCCTCTTCTCCTCCACTCTTCCGGTCTACTATTTCTCCCCTGCGTTCGTCCATAAAAAGGTGGTAGGACATGTAGTGTTATGTCTGAATCACGCACTGTTCGGACCAACACATCAGATGTCAACAAACCCTTTAGCCTTATAAACATGCTTCAGAAATTTGACATTAGCATATTCTCCGTGTAGTAGAGTAGCTTGGAACTGTTGATATGGCTCTGATCGGGCTCATATGATGGATTTACTGTTTAGTTAGGATATTCGGATGTACGGGGAAGTGAGCAGACTGATAGATTGGCTGTTACCGCTTCTCTGGGCGGTGAGCTACGGTATGGTGAAGCGGACAGGATACAATACAGTGCAGCAGAACAGGCTGAGAATCTATACATTCAAAGACTAATTCATGGGTTTAAAAAAAAAAAGGGGGGGGAGGGTGGGTACTGGTTATAGAGGACATTCAGCACTGAGGAGGAAACACGAGTGGACTTTTAATCAGGTTGTAACTGGTACTGTTGGCATACCGACTCTTCGTTGGCTACTGAGTTAGGAGACGGAGCACGTGTGGGAATGTCCCAAGTGCAGTGATATCAGTTCTTGATACATTCATTCAACACAGCATGCTTGTTAAGGAGCAATGGATCTACCCTACCACACCCCGCTCCCTCTTTTCCCTAAACAGAGTCGCAGAACCCAGGTGGGGGAATGTCCGGTTTGGATCTCTACAAGTAGGAGTAAGAGTGTTTCTGACCAGTGCGGTTCTCAGCTCTACCCATCCTGATAAAATTGAATCGGCATGTATAATTTCCAGAATTTTCTGGGACGAAGAGGCAAAGGAAGGCACTAAGCCCATGCCGTGTTCGTGATCGACGCAAGATGATGGTGGTGGTGGTGAGCAAGATGATGGTGGTGGTGAGCAAGATGATGGTGGTGGTGGTGGTGAGCAAGATGATGGTGGTGGTGGTGGTGAGCAAGATGATGGTGGTGGTGGTGGTGGTGGTGGTGAGCAAGATGATGGTGATGGTGAGCAAGATGGTGGTGGTGAGCAAGATGGTGGTGGTGGTGGTGGGCAAGATGGTGGTGGTGAGTAAGATGGTGGTGGTGGTGGTGAGCAAGATGGTGGTGGTGGTGGTGAGCAAGATGGTGGTGGTGGTGGTGGTGAGCAAGATGATGGTGGTGATGATGAGCAAGATAATGGTGGTGGTGAGCAAGATGATGGTGGTGGTGAGCAAGATGATGGTGATGGTGATGAGCAAGATGATGGTGGTGGTGAGCAAGATGATGGTGGTGGTGAGCAAGATGATGGTGGTGGTGAGCAAGATGATGGTGGTGATGAGCAAGATGATGGTGGTGGTGAGCAAGATGATGATGGTGATGAGCAAGATGATGGTGGTGGTGAGCAAGATGATGGTGGTGGTGAGCAAGATGATGGTGGTGGTGAGCAAGATGATGGTGGTGGTGAGCAAGATGATGGTGGTGGTGATGAGCAAGATGATGGTGGTGATGAGCAAGATGATGGTGGTGATGAGCAAGATGATGATGGTGGTGATGAGCAAGATGATAGATGGTGGTGATGAGCAAGATGATAGTGGTGATGAGCAAGATGATGGTGGTGGTGATGAGCAAGATGATGATGGTGGTGATGAGCAAGATGATGGTGGTGGTGATGAGCAAGATGATGATGGTGGTGATGAGCAAGATGATGGTGGTGATGAGATGAGAGCAAGATGATGGTGGTGATGAGCAAGATGATGGTGGTGGTGATGATGCAAGATGATGGTGGTGATGAGCAAGATGGTGATGGCAAGATAATGATGGTGGGTGATGAGCAAGATGATGGGTGGTGATGAGCAAGATGATGGTGGTGGTGATGAGCAAGATGATGTGGTGGGTGATGAGCAAGATGATGATGGTTGTGGTGGTGAGCAAGAATGTGATAGTGGTGGTGAAGCAAGATGATGTGTGTGGTGATGAGCAAGATGATAGTGGTGGTGGTGAGCAAGATGATGAGAGCAAGATGATGATGATGGTGGTGGTGTGGTGAGCAAGATGATGATGGTGGTGGTGGTGGTGAGCAAGCAAGATGATGGTGATGGTGAGCAAGATGGTGGTGGTGAGCAAGATGATGGTGGTGGTGGTGAAGATGGTGGTGATGAGCAAGATGGTGGTGGTGAGCAAGATGGTGGTGGTGGTGGTGAGCAAGATGGTGGTGGTGGTGGTGGTGAGCAAGATGGTGGTGGTGGTGGTGGTGAGCAAGATGATGGTGGTGATGATGAGCAAGATAATGGTGGTGGTGAGCAAGATGATGAGCAAGATGATGGTGGTGATGAGCAAGATGATGGGTGGTGGCAAGCAAGATGATGGTGGTGGTGAGAGCAAGATGATGGTGGTGATGAGCAAGATGATGTGGTGGTGGTGGTGTGAGCAAGATGATGGTGGTGGTGAGCAAGATGATGGTGGTGATGAGCAAGATGATGGTGGTGGTGAGCAAGATGATGATGGTGGTGATGAGCAAGATGATGGTGGTGGTGAGCAAGATGATGATGTGGTGATGAGCAAGATGATAGTGGTGATGTGGATGATGAGGTGATGAGCAAGATGATGGTGGTGATGAGCAAGATGATGATGGTGGTGATGAGCAAGATGATGGTGGTGGTGATGAGCAAGATGATGATGGTGGTGATGAGCAAGATGATGATGGTGGTGATGAGCAAGATGATGGTGGTGATGAGCAAGATGATGGTGGTGATGAGCAAGATGATGGTGGTGGTGATGAGCAAGATGATGGTGGTGGATGAGCAAGATGATGGTGGTGATGAGCAAGATGATGGTGGTGGTGATGAGCAAGATGATGGTGGTGATGAGCAAGATGGTGGTGGTGATGAGCAAGATGATGATGGTTGTGGTGGTGAGCAAGATGATAGTGGTGGTGATGAGCAAGATGATGATGGTTGTGGTGGTGAGCAAGATGATAGTGGTGGTGATGAGCAAGATGTGGTGGTGATGAGCAAGATGATAGTGGTGGTGATGAGCAAGATGATAGTGGTGGTGATGAGCAAGATGATAGTGGTGGTGATGAGCAAGATGATGGTGGTGGTGATGAGCAAGATGATAGTGGTGGTGGTGAGCAAGATGATGGTGGTGATGAGCAAGATGATGGTGATGGTGATGAGCAAGATGATGATGGTGGTGATGAGCAAGATGATGATGGTGGTGGTGATGAGCAAGATGATAGTGGTGGTGATGAGCAAGATGATTGTGGTGGTGGTGAGCAAGATGATGGTGGTGGTGAGCAAGATGATGGTGGTGGTGATGAGCAAGATGATGATGGTGGTGGTGATGAGCAAGATGATGGTGGTGGTGATGAGCAAGATGATAGTGGTGGTGATGAGCAAGATGATAGTGGTGGTGATGAGCAAGATGATAGTGGTGGTGGTGAGCAAGATGATAGTGGTGGTGATGAGCAAGATGATGGTGATGAGCAAGATGATGATGGTGGTGATGAGCAAGATGATGATGGTGGTGGTGAGCAAGATGATAGTGGTGGTGATGAGCAAGATAATGGTGGTGATGAGCAAGATGATGGTGGTGGTGATGAGCAAGATGATGATGGTGATGATGAGCAAGAAGATGGTGATGGTGGTGATGGGCAAGATGATGATGGTGGTGATGAGCAAGATGATGGTGGTGATGAGCAAGATGATGGTGGTGGTGATGAGCAAGATGATGGTGGTGGTGATGAGCAAGATGATGGTGGTGTGTGAGAGCAAGATGGTGGTGGTGGTGATGAGCAAGATATGGTGGTGGTGGTGAGCAAGATGATGGATGGTGGTGATGAGCAAGATGATGGTGATGGTGGTGATGGGCAAGATGATGATGGTGGTGATGAGCAAGATGATGGTGGTGGTGAGCAAGATGGTGGTGGTGGTGATGAGCAAGATGATGGTGGTGGTGATGAGCAAGATGATAATGGTGATGAGCAAGATGATGGTGGTGGTGGTGAGCAAGATGATGGTGGTGGTGATGAGCAAGATAATGGTGGTGGTGAGCAAGATGGTGGTGGTGGTGATGAGCAAGATGATGGTGATGGTGGTGATGGGCAAGATGATGATGGTGGTGATGAGCAAGATGATGGTGGTGGTGGTGATGAGCAAGATGATGGTGGTGGTGATGAGCAAGATGATGGTTGTGGTGGTGAGCAAGATGATGGTGGTGGTGAGCAAGATGATGGTGGTGGTGAGCAAGATGGTGGTGGTGGTGATGATCAAGATGATGGTGGTGGTGATGAGCAAGATGATGGTTGTGGTGGTGAGCAAGATGATGGTGGTGGTGATGAGCAAGATGATGGTGGTGGTGGTGAGCAAGATGATGGTGGTGGTGGTGAGTAAGGTGATGGTGGTGGTGGTGGTGTTGAGCAAGATGATGGTGGTGGGGATGAGCAAGATGATGATGGTGGTGATGAGCAAGATGATGGTGGTGGTGATGAGCAAGATGATGATGGTGGTGATAAGCAAGATGATGGTGGTGGTGATGAGCAAGATGATGATGGTGGTGGTGGTGAGCAAGATGATGGTGGTGGTGGTGAGCAAGATGATGGTGATGGTGGTGGTGGTGGTGGTGATGATGAGCAAGATGATGGTGGTGGTGGTGGTGAGCAAGATGATGGTGATGGTGGTGATGAGCAAGATGATGATGGTGGTGGTGAGCAAGATGATGGTGATGGTGGTGATGAGCAAGATGATGGTGATGGTGGTGATGAGCAAGATGATGATGGTGGAGGTGAGCAAGATGATGGTGGTGGTGATGAGCAAGATGATGGTGGTGGTGGTGGTGATAAGCAAGATGATGGTGGTGGTGGTGAGCATGATGATGGTGGTGGTGGTGGTGGTGGTGAGCAAGAGGATGATGATGATACAGCAGACGTTAGTTCTCTTGCTTTGATTTCTGCATATCAGGTAACATTGAGAACACACCGGAATCGCAAGAAATAAACCACCACATAGCCCAGTCATGTGATGCGGATGATGATAATGATGATGATGATGATAACGACGACGACGACGATAATGATGATGTAAGAGTCCAAGACAGTGTTTTCCCCGTTGTAAGTTAAAACAAAAACGCAGACACAAACAATGCATTGCACAATTTATTGCCTGGCATATTTCGCCGTATCTCGTCAGCTGAGTTACTAGCAAGGGCCGTCTTAACTCATGGGCTCTCTGGGAACTTGTCCGGGGGCCCCTACACCACCAACATAGAGGCCCTCTGCTAATCTGTGTATGTCAAGTGGTTAGTTGCGTATCCTTTACAGGACGTTGCAGAACCAACCCCAACAGCCCCTGGCAGTTGTGTGGTTTCACTAGGCAGTTTACGTCCAGTAGTTTGCCATTGCCCTGGACGGTCGGCTCCCTGATACCACTATCGAAACCAACGCAAGGCGTATGGCCCGTAGCTGGAATCGAAACCGGTACCCCGGCATTTCGAAGCGTTCTCATCGACTTGGCCACAGAGTCGACTATGTAAAGTGACTTGCCATATATAAAAGTATGCTTCCCGTTTACATTAATTAATTATTATATAATATACAACGGAAATCTCTTTCTCTCTCTCTCTCTCTCTCTCTCTCTCTCTCTCTCTCTGTCTCTCTCTGTCTCTCTCTCTCTTTCTCTCTCTCTCTGTCTCTCTCTGTCTCTCTCTGTCTGTCTGTCTGTCTCTCTCTCTCTCTCTCTCTCTCTCTCTCTCTCTCTCTCTCTCTCTCTCTCTGAAATATGGAACTTCATAATGTGAACAGAATTCCACTATCAAATTGCCTCTGTCGTTCATACGAATATGACTAAAATATGTCTTTGAGTGGTTGTTTTAGGGGCCTCAGCACTATGTTTGGCCCAGGGGCCCATACTGCCATTATGACGGCCCTGTTACTACTGAGTTTAATCAACATATAATGAAACACACAAATTAATTTCTGTCCGTGACTCTATCTGACCTCTTCGTACTAAGTAACTAGAGGAGTGGACATAAAAGTCGTAGGAACTAAACGGTCAAATGGGACCGGTCAGAAATTCCTGCTGGTCTGTGAACACGACCGCTTCAGAACGTGAAGACAAACTTTGAACACCGTTGTTTGTCCAGCCGAAACTCGGAACCCTACGCCTTGTCTCAACATTGACATCGGCTTTCTTCACCACCAGGGACCCAGGCACTTAGTTAAGAGGAGAAAATGACAGCTTTCAGTGTCACCTCCTTCTGGTTTTTAATAAAATGTATGTATGTCCCTCCCTCCTTATTTTGTTCTTCTTCAGATAGACAGACTAGTGTGCCCTGCTTCTGCTTTGTGTTTTCTTTAAACACATTGATGTTATCTTTCCTTTAACGTAAACAAAGAACTAGAACTAGAACTTTTCTCGCTCTGACTCCCTCCACTCTCTCTCTCTCTCTCTCTCTCTCTCTCTCTCTCTCTCTTTCTTTCTCTCCATCTTTCACTCCCCTTCCCTCCCCATGTCACTATTTTTCATGTTTCTCTGTTACCCTCTCCATCTCACTTCCAAACTGTCTGCTCTCTCCATCTCACTTCCAAACTGCCTACTCTCTCCATCTCACTTCCAAACTGTCTACTCTCTCCATCTCACTTCCATACTGCCTACTCTCTCCATCTCACTTCCAAACTGCCTACTCTCTCCATCTCACTTCCAAACTGCCTACTCTCTCCATCTCACTTCCAAACTGCCTACTCTCCCCATCTCACTTCCAAACTGCCTACTCTCTCCATCTCACTTCCAAACTGCCTACTCTCTCCATCTCACTTCCATACTGCCTACTCTCTCCATCTCACTTCCAAACTGCCTACTCTCTCCATCTCACTTCCAAACTGCCTACTCTCTCCATCTCACTTCCATACTGCCTACTCTCTCCATCTCACTTCCAAACTGTCTACTCTCTCCATCTCACTTCCAAACTGCCTACTCTCTCCATCTCACTTCCAAACTGCCTACTCTCTCCATCTCACTTCCAAACTGCCTACTCTCTCCATCTCACTTCCATACTGCCTACTCTCTCCATCTCACTTCCAAACTGTATACTCTCTCCATCTCACTTCCAAACTGCCTACTCTCTCCATCTCACTTCCAAACTGCCTACTCTATCCATCTCACTTCCAAACTGCCTACTCTCTCCATCTCACTTCCAAACTGCCTACTCTCTCCATCTCACTTCCAAACTGCCTACTCTCTCCATCTCACTTCCATACTGCCTACTCTCTCCGCCACTAAAGTACATGTAGACGCCAAATAACCATTTATCAGGGATTGGCAATCTCTACTTGTATCCCCGTAACTCCAGACGTTTGTTATAACTCCACGCCACCCTTCTCTCTGTCCCGCTCAAACGTCCACAAACGCTGACCCACTAAGATCTCCCGTCTGATCTACTGTTTTACTATTGATTAAGCCACTGGGGCCTTTCAGATCCGGAGAAACATCTTTTGAAAAAAGAACTTTTACTCTAGAAAAGTAAGGTGGTTGTGGACCTAGCCCAAACTCTGCTGTCTACACCAGAGCTTTCCAAACTGTAGGGCCGCAACATATTAGTCTGTCGGCTGCAGTGTAAATGTGTGTCGTGCGAACGTGAAGCGTTCCCCAGAACAGTCTGCACCATATATATATATATACCACCCTCAATTAAAGCTTTTTATGAGACGGGTTGTGTCGTGAAACTTTTCGTTATTATAATTTGTGTGGTGTAACCCAACTGTGAGTGATGCTGCTTTTTAGACTTGTACAGATAAGATTAGGCAGAACTCTCTCACGTTGTGTCCATGTAAATCCTCCAAAGATTACACAACAATTATACCTTGATATTCATCATTTATTGAACACTGTTCACTCTGCTACGTAAGGCATCTGTCTGTCAGTTCCAGTCACTTGTCTTACATGAGGTGATCATACAAACTACAGCTGCAACTTACGTAGCCTTCCCTGCACACGCATTCATCTGAAACAGCACAACACTGGCCAATCTAGCTTGCGTTCTTTCGCGGCAAGCTCACAATGGAGACCCGCCGAAGCATCTTCTAGAATAGGTACTCGCGTCGAGAAATACTTCAGTGAATCCCCGTCGTGTCACTACTTTTTAACGTCATTCATGCGTCCATATCTCTTATATATCTCTTATGTGTGATATTATGTTAGTTCACTTTCTAGCCCAGCTCTTACTAGCACTGTTGTTTATTTCCTTGCTTGAGGAGGGCCATTTAAAAACGAATGCCAGTAGAAGAGACAGTTTTATTTGAAATACGTGTAAGAATACATGAACGAGGAATTAGGCATGCATCTGGAAATGAGGCACTTGTTTAAGGAAGAGCACGACGAGTTTATAATCAGCCGGCGGGAGACGGAGCATCTATGGGTATTCCCGGTGTGCTACGATGCCAGTTCTTAAATTGGTAACATTTGTTATACATGGTTTTGTTAAAACTCTGGGCCGCTGGTTGACGAAATTACTATGTGGTGAAAGTGTCTAAAAAGTGTGTCAGCAACGTGAACATTTTGGAAATCTCTGTTAAAGGCATTGAAGCGCTGTCTTCATTCTGCCCCAGCTGAATAGCTGCCAATATGCTGTTTAATTTAGCGACACGCTTTTCCCCCAGACCGTGAACAGAAAGGAGTGTGTCAAGCTGTCGATCTGTAGAATGGGCCAAGCAGTGAAGTTAGGGAGCCAGTGGTATTACTCACTAGTCTTTTGTGTAGAGACAGCAGTGCGGGAAAAGATGGTTAGGGCGGTGCGCCAACACTATCAGCCATTCGTGTATCGGCTACACTATAAACTAAACAGAGGATTGGACTGAATATTATTGCAGCGCTTTATCTCTCAGAAACAACACTGAAACAACATATATACGACACCCCCCCCCCCCACCCATCAAAAAGCAGCGCGTGTCGCATTAAATACAATAGGTACAGTTGTAACTTTGTGATAGTAAATAAAATCCTGTCTACATCTGTATTTGTTATTCCATCTTTGCCGTCAGCCGGTCCGCAAAATATTTCTCCCATTGTCCCTGTCCGCCAGTGTCAAGAGTAAAATAACGCTGGGTCGTGATTACCTGAATATCATTTCACGTCAGCTTATATTCTTCTTCTTAAAAGTGTAGTTGGCACAATGTGCCGTGTTTTACAGCTAGGCTGCGATACCCCGCACCTGTCGGCGTAACACCCCCAATCGTAGTTTTTTAAAAATAAATTGTTTGCCTTTTGCGACATGCTTGTTAAGGATAGTGTCTCTACTCTCCCCCCCCCCACTCCCCTCTCCCAAATGCTCCCCCCCCCTCTAGAACCCACAGTGGGAGAATCATATTATTGTAACTTACCATTTCAGATATATAGCCATACCCATGTGTAGGTATATTAAAAGAAAGCGCCCGGATACCGTTGTGTTCTGACATTATACTTGCAGAGTGCTTCAGCCTTGAGCAAACGGGAGCGTTGCTTTGTCCCGATACTGCAGAAAACTCTGTTTAACAGATCTGTAACAATCTTATCCCTGAGGGATTACATATTAGTTTATCTGTCTGCGCCACCACAATAGCTCAGATGGTTCTGTCTGTACATATAAAACTGTTTGATAATGTATGAGATTTACTATATAAAATCTGGAAGATTTGTATTTTTTAAAATTGGGAAAACCAGGTTTCATGATTCATTGTATATAACTGTCTCAGTAATATGTGAACAGGGTTTAGTAATATATGGGGGATTCCAGGTTTCATGATTCATTGTGTATAACTGTCTCAGTAATATGTGAACAGGGTTTAGTAATATATGGGGGATTCCAGGTTTCATGATTCATTGTGTATAACTGTCTCAGTAATATGTGAACAGGGTTTAGTAATATATGGGGGATTCCAGGTTTCATGATTCATTGTGTATAACTGTCTCAGTAATATGTGAACAGGGTTTAGTAATATGTGGGGGATTCCAGGTTTCATGATTCATTATTGTGTATAACTGTCTCAGTAATATGTGAACAGGGTTTGGTAATATATGGGGGATTCAGTAAATCAAATCGTGATGATTTGAGAATGGGTCAAACTGGTTCCTGTCTCGTTGTGTGCAACTGTTTTACGTATGCGGAGTCTGTGCGAAGACACAGTTTTATAGTTTATATACAGATTTATTCTTCTTTTGTAGCCACACTGTTACCCCGAAGCATACCGTATTTACGCGTGTATAGGCCGCACCCAGTTTTTAGGATCACAATTGTACAAAAAATACTTTTCTTCGATTGTCGTTGAGACACCGAACCTGTAAGCAGTGAATGATGATCTACGTAAAGGCAAGTAACAGTTGTAAATGTGTTGTTGAAAGTAGTGCGTTATGCGCAAGTGAATTTAAAGCCATTTAGGGCTGGGAAAAGCCCTTCACTGCACAGATCCTCTCGTGTTTCGGCGGCAGACAACAATGGCGGATCGACTTCCGGATCAGTGTTGCCACTTTGGATGTTTTACATCCAGATTTAGATGTTTTCCCTTACATTTAGATATCAAGAAAAGATATAGACCCGAACGAAAAGTATATTAGCAAGCTTCACAAAATAACAAATACAAACAAAACGTGAACGTTGCGGCTATTGAGCCTTTATCAGCACACACAAAATAAACAATACTACATAGATACAAAAAATCACTTAGCTGGTATCACGATGCGGCCAGGTTGGTTGCTACTATGACCGCACGTGTCAGCAGTTGGTATGTTTGAGAATGTGTGAAGCTTGTTCGTATTCCATTGTGTTTAATTTAATCTCTGTTAACTTTATGCTCACGAATAGTTGTTTAGTAATGTATGGAGAGTCAACATATCAAATATTGATGATTTCAATTAAAGCGAATGAATCAGAGCGCACCAGTTTGAGTATAAATTACAATCGTAGTATTCGACTCGCGTTCACTGGCTGTAGAAAATTACGTTTTTGTGTGTGTCAATTTCTGGACTTACAATCTTGTTTAAGATCTTATGTTTTGCGTGCGCATCGGTTTTTCCAGATCTGGCGTATTTGTATGCAGACTGTTGGTTCTTCGCCTCTCATGCATATGTAAATAATTTCGAAGGACACACCCCTAATTAGTCAAGACTTTAACGACATCTTAAATGGGGGGGGGGGGGAGAGGGGGGAGTCGCCTCCGGAACCCACACGGGGTAAATTACATTGAAAACACACACGCACATATCTTTCACACACTTGTAATAATAAAGCTTTGGCGCGGATTTCCGTTGATCGCACGTCATGGAAATAAAGTGCCAGTCAAAGGAAAGATAGAACAAAGCCTTTGTTCTACCCGCTTATCACCGTGATCTCTTTGCTCACTATCTCCACCCTGTTCTGGAGTGTTGCTAGCACTTTCTGTCATCATCTTTCACTTTCTGTTATCTTTGATTATAACTGGAAACAGCCAGATTTTCTGTGTCTCGTCGGGGAACAGCAACGCGCAATATTACAGCCTTCTACTACTTCTGCTGCTGCTGCTACTACTACTATTGCTGCTGCAACTACTACTTCTGCTGCTACTTCTACTACTACTTCTGCTGATGCTGCTACTACTACTAATACTACTACTACTACTGCTGCTGCTGCCACTACTATGTCTGCTGCTACTTCTACTACTACTTCTGCTGCTGCTGCTACTACTACTACTACTACTACTACTACTACTACTACTACTACTACTACTACTACTACTACTACTACTACTACTACTACTACTACTACTACTACTACTACTACTACTACTACTACTACTACTACTACTACTACTACTACTACTACTACTACTACTACGGCTTTTTTTTTGCGCACTTAATCCGGACTTCTACTCCTTGAGCGCCTCCAGACGAATATAAAATTATAAGGGGGTGGAGGAGTGTCTCTCCCCCATCCATTATTTTGTGTGTCGGCGCCTCTGGCCTTTGGGGATTAATGATATAACAAAACATAACAGGAGATGAAAGAAGTATAACCGAAACCAATTATTTCAGGAAACAACAGATAGCAAAAGAAAATGAGTTGAAACGGAAGCAAAGATTGATAATTGACACGCAAGTGGATGAGAATGGACCAAGGTTGAGAACAAAAGCCTCAGTTGATGCAGCTTTTGAGTTGATTTAAATAGTGTTAGAGAGAGGGGGAGAAAGAGAGAGAGAGAGAGAGAGAGAGAGAGAGAGAGAGAGAGAGAGAGAGAGAGAGAGAGAGAGAAAGAGAGAGAGACGTTGTCTGGGCAATCCTAGACCTGATTTCGTTTATGACCCAAGGTCACTTAAAATGGATCCGAAATATTTGAAATGTGTTACCTGTTCTAACTTAGATTGGTGAAATTCTGCCACCAGCTGAAATATTGGTTATTACTTTTCTTGTTGTCTGCGTTTATTTCTATGCCAGACCCCTACTGTTGTTCGGAACCACCAGCTCCCTATGTGTCCGTTCAGCCTGACAGCACTGATGGCCTTGGCATTGAGCTGTACGTATGAGGGTTTTACCCGTATAGTACTTTTTTTTTATAGTGTCCCAGAGATCTTCATAACTCCTCCATGTAAAAGAAATCAAGTGTAAATTAACAATATGCTTAGAATATTATTATATGTTAATTAAGCAAAAATGATAGTATTAAAACAGTTTCAGATTGCATGTGTAGGGGTTGGTGATTTCCTTTACTTTCTCTGAGAGTTGTTTTAACAGATGAGCTGCAGAGTAAGGTAACTTCGTTTTGTCTGTCCCGGGTTTTAAGAATGTGTAATATGTTCAGGCGTTTGCTGTTTAGAGCCTTCCTCTTTTCCAGACGATAGTGTTATATTGTACTTTAGAGAAGCATGGGACTCAGAGTCCATGGCGATGGCAGTTATGCCTAGCAGGACCCGCACACGTTAAGAAATATCTTATTGCACAATTATAGGATGGGGTTTCAGAAATGATGTTGTTTATGCTGTTAATTATACTTTTATAATGGCCATAGGTAATATTTCTGGGTAAACGTTTTATGAATAAGTTAAAAACCTTTACACATACTGGAACTGTCATTTCCAAAATTATTGCGATCAACTCTTCTTTGAAGTGATTTTAAGCGGTTTGATTATTGATTGAATTCGTTTTCTAATCTTTCAACCGATGTTAACTCCGGCAGAAAGTTCTGGTTGTTTATCGACTTTTGGACTTTAGTCTTGTTCCAGAACTTGAGTTTTGCGTAAACATCCGTTTTACAAATCTGCTTATTTGTATGTACTGTTGGTTCCTCATTATTCAGGCAGACATGCTCTGACTGCGGGTGAACTAATTGAATTGAAACAGCCATCCTGTATGAGAGAGAGTGTGTGTGAGAGAGAAAGAGAAAGAGAGAGAGAGAGAGAGAGAGAGAGAGAGAGAGAGAGAGAGAGAGAGAGAGTTAGCAGAGACATTCTGACAGAAATACAGTAGATCTCATTACTACATGAAACTCTGGTTACATCAGGGAGGTATTATTATTCACAGCAAATCAAACAGTCCGCGGTTAGCACAGATGTTTTTCACCCGAACCCCTGATTTGTAGGTCCCTTGAAATTCGTGTTAAAGAGGTTTTCCTTACTGTACATAGAAAGATATCAAAGGGGAGGTGCGAAAGTTGCATAATGACGCAAAGGAAACATTGGTGAATGGAAGCATTAGTGAATGGAAACATTGGTTAATGGAAACATGGAAACATTGGTTAATGGAAACATGGAAACATTGGTGAATGGAAACATGGAAACATTGGTTAATGGAAACATGGAAACATTGGTTAATGGAAACATGGAAACATTGGTGAATGGAAACATGGAAACATTGGTTAATGGAAACATGGAAACATTGGTTAATGGAAACATGGAAACATTGGTTAATGGAAACATGGAAACATTGGTTAATGGAAACATGGAGACATTGGTGAATGGAAACATGGAAACATTGGTTAATGGAAACATGGAAACATTGGTTAATGGAAACATGGAAACATTGGTTAATGGAAACATTGGTTAATGGAAACATGGAAACATTGGTGAATGGAAACATGGAGACATTGGTGAATGGAAACATGGAAACATTGGTTAATGGAAACATGGAAACATTGGTTAATGGAAACATGGAAACATTGGTGAATGGAAGCATTAGTGAATGGAAACATTGGTTAATGGAAACATGGAAACATTGGTTAATGGAAACATGGAAACATTGGTGAATGGAAACATGGAAACATTGGTTAATGGAAACATGGAAACATTGGTTAATGGAAACATGGAAACATTGGTTAATGGAAACATGGAAACATTGGTTAATGGAAACATGGAGACATTGGTGAATGGAAACATGGAAACATTGGTTAATGGAAACATGGAAACATTGGTTAATGGAAACATGGAAACATTGGTTAATGGAAACATGGAAACATTGGTTAATGGAAACATGGAAACATTGGTTAATGGAAACATGGAAACATTGGTTAATGGAAACATGGAAACATTGGTTAATGGAAACATGGAAACATTGGTTAATGGAAACATGGAAACATTGGTTAATGGAAACATGGAGACATTGGTGAATGGAAACATTAGTGAATGGAAACATTAGATAGCAACAGTTATGATTCAGATGCACACTAGAGATGTGCCCATTATCTGTCTATCCACACTCCCCCCCCCCCCTTGAATCACACTCCCACCTCTTACACACACTTTCTTTCCCCTCTCCAAACACAGAGAATCTCAGTCTCTCTTTCCCTCTCTCTCTCTGTTTCTCTCTCTCTCTCTCTCTCTCTCTCTCTCTCTCTCTCTCTCTCTCTGTCTCTGACACATAATTTATGCACCCTTCCCAGACACCCATAATCCCAACCTCTCCCCCCCCCTCTCTCTATCTATCTCACATAATTTCTGCACCCTTCCCAGACTCCCAACCTCTCTCTCTCTCTCTCTCTCTCTCTCTCTCTCTCTCTCTCTCTCTCTCTCGTATTCGTCTGCAAACGTTCTTATCAGTATTTTCTACACGTTAACAGACTCCTTGCCACACACATTGTGCTTTCCCCTTCCTCTCTCACTTTTTCATCTGTCAGCATCCCCCCCCCCCCTCCCCCACTATCTCACGCCCACCCGCTCCACTTTCCCACAGTCATCTCTTCTCCATTAATCAGCACCAGCTTTCGTCATCCCAGTCCTCCTCTTACAGCGCGTCTTCTTCTGCCGAACACATGACACAAGTCCTGCTTTTTGTCTGCTCTCTGAGTCCCATTTGGAGCCACACCAGAAAACAAAATAAACTTGTTTAAATTACCTGATAACGCGGCCTCAATTTTTTTTTGTTTCGCAGTATTAGTTCTTATTATAGATTTTACATTTCTGCGATAGTGGGAGACATCGTTTGTAAACAGTGGGAGACAGGACGGTCGTAGTTTTTATTTAACCTCGTTCGTTTCTTGTTATCGTCAGCGTTCAGGAATGTTTGTCTGTTGCCATATTCGCTGACTTCTGCGTCTTTGCGTTAGACTTTCCTAACCTAACCAACATTTGCCCGGGTTTGTCGGCGTGAGAAATGAAAATGCTTAAAACAGAGGTGACGTGACCAGAAACTGCCTGGTGTGTTTTTAATATGAACGTTGGCCAGGTCAGTGTTCTTCAAACAGTGAGGTGTGTTTTTAATATGAACGTGAGGTGTGTTTTTGAAATGAACGTTGGCTAGGCCAGTGTTCTTCAAACAGTGAGGTGTGTTTTTAATATCAACGTTGGCCAGGCCAGTGTTCTTCAAACAGTGAGGTGTGTTTTTAATATGAACGTTGGCAAGGTCAGTGTTCTTCAAACAGTGATGTGCCTTAAAAACATTTTGCCGTTATGTATCGAGTCAGGTCAGATAGTCTATCTCTTCGAGAATTGCAGTTTAGGGTTATCACATTAAGTATGAGAACCAAAATGTGTCTCTTTGGCTGAAAATTGTAGTGTAGTGACATAAGATAATCAGATGTCTACATTTGTTTTTGTTTCTTTGTATAGTAAGCTGCCAGGCGAGCCTCTAAACAAATCTCCCTGTTTTGGTGGGCTGCGGGGGCAAACAGCTTGAGAAACACTGGATTTGCTAACGGCGCAGGGTTGCCATATTGGCATTTTTTATGCCAGATTCCACAAATCTGGCATATTTGAAATTGAATTGGCATAAGATAATGAACTGGCATATTCTGGCATATTTGGGTTTTTCCTAGCATTTCTAATCAAGATGTGCTCACATTTTCTTCATGGTTCCTCTGTTAGAAACACGCAAATTCACTAACAGCAATGTAGACCTACAGTTATAATCTTTTTTTTCATTTTGACTTTGTTGTGATGTCCTGGTACGGACTAACGGTGATTCGCGCCATTTCTTATTGTATTTGTTGTTTTCATAACGGATCGTGACTGCTTTAAACCTCTGTAATTTAGGTTAATTTACTAGAACAAATGGGAAATAAAAAACGAAAACCCACCACTGATACCAAGTGACTCAGACTGTTCAGAAACTACTTGAGGACAGAAAATAGATAGGATATAGACCTAGTTCTATCTGTGGTAGATTTTTTATTACTTTTACCAATGGCCACGTCATCCAAAAAATGGAAAGCATCCTATGACAACAATCGCAAGTATAATAGTAATTGGGAGAAAACATACTCATGGCTCAAAAGATCTTCAGACGGATCAGAGGTAGCATATTGTAAACTATGTCAGTGCACTGTTGCACCAAGAATTAGTAGATTTCAAATCATGAAAAATTATTTGTACTTTGTGTTTGCGACATCAACTGTACAAGAATTTGAAAGACTGAACAGTCTTTTTCAACAAACAAAAGCTGATCCTCATGAACTACACCAAGAAATGTCCACGCACTCGAAAAGTCTTAAGAACAGACTGTATGACGTCAATGAGCAGAAAAAAAATATTCATCACGTTGACTTTGGTATTAAATTTCTAACGGAATGTAATGCGTTCCTACAGAAGAATAACAGGACTGAAGTTCAGATATAAATAAACAATGTTAAAGAAAGATGCATGTTTGTGCTAGAGGAAGCTCTCAATCAAATTACGCGTAGACTTCCCACGAAGAATATATTTCAAAATCTGTCCAAATTGAGCCCTTTGGCAGTTTTAAATCAAGCATCAAGAACACAGTTTTCAGAGCTACCATTTTTACACCTGGCAGAAAGCAACATCAGTATTATAGAAGAACAGTACAGAAAACTGAATGTTGTCAACTGGAAAGAAGAAGCTACATTTAAGAAGGATGGACTACCTACAAACAGTGAAGATTTTTGGATAGGCGTACTTCGACACCAGGCATTTAAAGAGTTGGCCACTTTGGCCTTACTTGCTTAATAGTGCCAGTTAGCAATGCTGTAGTTGAGAGAATATTCTCTCTTGTTACTTCAACTAAATCAAAAGCAAGAATTAGAGCAGAATTATTGATATCAAAGAAATGTTGCAAAGACTTCATTCCATCTGAGAAAATGCTTACAGATTTTACGTCCGAAAAGGTTTACGCTGCATCTTCCTCTGGTTCCAGTGAGGATGACAGTGAAGAATTCAATCTAGAGCTTTTGATGTGATACTTTATGTTACACTTTTTTTGGCAATTTTCTGGCATATTTTCGGTGATGATTTGGCATAAAATGAAGTTTTTTATCTGGCAACCCTGTAACGGCGTGTCTGTCTAGTTCTGTTTTGGGAAATGGACTTATACGGTTGTTGTCAGTGACTGTTGTAGGCTGAGGGGCGCTGGAACTTGGGAGCCTAGACCCATTGAATGCAAGGGGAAACCGTTGCATGTAAGGGTTCATAACTCACCCACGCCGCCTTAACTTCCCACAACATTGCACCGTACCCGTTTTAGACTGGGTCGACCTGGGAGCCTATGTCAGTTTTGAGAGAAATCAGTCTGCAAGCGGATTTGAACTTTAGACCTTAGGACCGGAAGGGGAGCTCCAAAAATGGTTTTTCTTTTCTCCTCAGCCAATACCTACTCGTAACCCAATGTAGATTAGAAAAAGGAACATCGTCCCGTAGGAGCCAGACACTCCATCGATAACAACAACGCGGTACAACTCAAAAACACCGGACAAAGGCGCGATAGGGATCATTCATGTGGTATAGAATAGTGTACTTAACTTTGTCAAGTAGAACCGGCAGTGCAACAAATGCCATCAACAATCGAGTTCATCACTGGCTATGCGACAACTGCAACGGCATGTTCGGATCGTTATCACAATGGCTGGGGAAAGTTATGCGTCGAAACGTTATCAGATTTGAACGGGAAGATCGCCCATCCGAGCCAATGGCACGTTGTTATGCGTTTGTTTTTTTGCCAAGTTGTCAGTTTGAGTTTTAATGATGTACTCGGGCCAGGAAGTGGCAATTTGTTTCTGGGCATTACGGGAGCGGGTAAGCCGATTACTCACATGAATCGGAAATGCTGTTTTGTGTGTCTGTCGCTGGCTGTCCTCGTTTTGACAGCTTCTTCTTCTTCTTGTTTTTCTTCTTCTTCTTGTTCTTCTTCTTGTTCTTGTTCTTGTTCTTGTTGTTCTTCTTCTTCTTCTTCTTCTTCTTCTTCTTCTTCTTCTTCTTCTTCTTCTTCTTCTTCTTCTTCTTCTTCTTCTTCGTCTTCTTTGTTTCTTACCCACCCCCACCCCCCGAAGAAAACATGCTTGAAGTGTTTTGATATGGTTTACAACTATGCTGTAACTGCTATTCGGCCCAGCACATATGATTTCTCGAGACCCTTAGTTTGTCGCCCTTTCTTCTCCTTTCTAACTTCCACCAACTTCCACCATCTTTCAAAAATTATTCTACTTAGTGTTTTTTCAGGAGCTGACAGCAACATAATTCCTGTAAGGTTTCCACACTCCTGTAGATGCACCTTTTTTGGGCAGTTTCACAAGATATCCTTCTCTCCAGTCTGCTGGTATTTCTTCGGTCTCCCAGACTTTACTAAATAATCTATGTAGCATTTGTTGGCCCGAATGGCTTCTGCTAGGATACCATCGCCGTTTACGACGTGCCTAATAAGAGAAAAGGGGCAGTTCTTCAAAATATCGAACTTGTGCATCAGGTTTGCTCTTTGCTTACACTAAAAAGATCACGGGTCTAGTCTGTGGGCGTTGCGGTGAAAACCAATATTCTTGTATCATCAGAGTACCCTCGCTCCACCACAGCCTTCATAGCGACCCTTGGCCTTCTAAATCCGAGAAACACGGGCTGGCAGAATGAACAGAAGGTATTACAGAGCTGTCCGTTACACATAAATTGTCTGTTAAACTTGCAGTGGTGACGCCCATACATTTATTTGAGGCATGATTGCTTGTTTCAGATTAGTATTCTGTTTTTTTTTCTGCACAGTGGAGTCGCTACGGTTTAGCGTCTAGACGCTCGCCTGCGTATCGGAAGGTCGTGGGTTCGGGTCCTGAGAGAGCCCGACTTTTCCCCCCACAAATGATCTTGGCTCCCAGTGTCACCCAGCTTTGAGTTGGTACCAGGTACAGTCTTGTAAAATAAAGGCGGCCGGCGTGTTGCTGACCACATCAACAACGAACTGCCGATTGGACTGTAAAACACGGTCTAGTCGTTTATACCAAGTACGCCTGAAGGTGTGCAAAGGGATCCTTTACCTTTCCTGCATAGAACTGCAGGTTATACTAGTTCCGGCTACTCTGATTATAATTTCTTTAGAAGCCGAACGGGTTAACTTTACATCCGTTGAACGCGAATAAGAAGAAGAAGAAGAAGGACCGGGTATCTGTTATCTACCCTGTTGGTAGCTTCTCAGATTGCAACTTTTATCTCAGGGGATGTAAGCAATAGTTTAATTAATTTGGAATTAAGTGGACTGTCATTTATTATTATTATTATTTTCTTACAATAGCCCACTTATTTATCTTCAAAATGATAATTTTTTTTCAGTAACACATGTTGCAAATCAATTAAACTGTAGTTTAATTTGTGTATTAATCTACTTGGTAACAATAGTAACAATAGATTCAGATTTCTTGGAACAAAATTAACTGAAGATGGTAAATTAGACGAAGAAATTGACATTTGATGCAGTAAAGCTGGCCAAGTTTTGGGACAGCTAGCTCCCCTCTCACAGCATAAGACAATCATAATCAGCACCAAAAAATATCTGGTACAAAGCATATTCATTCCCTCCCCATGCTACCAGTGCCAGACGTGGTCACTCACAACAAAACATAAAAGAAAATTAGTAACCATGGAAATTAGGTGCTTGAGAAAGACTAGGAGTGACCAGAAGAGCAGCAAATCAAATTGTTTGCCCACCTGGAGAGAATGCCTTCTGATGCTATACCATAAGAGGTATATACCAAAAGAGTAGAGGGACGTAGAGCAAGAGGTAGACCAAGAACAATATGGAAGGAAAACATCAGAAAAAATCCACAGTACCAGGATGTGTCTTTGGTCGAAGCAGTCAGAAAAGCAGCAAGCAGGATTTTTTATCTCCATCGACACCCGAAGCGCCAAAAGGGGACGTAAAGAAGAATCCTGAGTACTGACCATCCACGGCCTTCCCCCCAAAATACATGAATTCCCGTTGAACTGTACCGCCTTATCTGGAGCTGGCTGTGGGCAGACCTTTAGATAGCAGACGAAGGGGTGCGACCGATCCATGGATGGTTCAGATCTCGAACACCAGGGCACAGGAATCCACTTTACCTAGACGGATGGGCCAGCAGTTTCCTCCATCATAGTTGAACAGAGTTCTTTCACAATAATTTCTTCTGCAATTACATTGTCAGAGTTACCATGCGCCCGGCACAGACCTGACAGTATAAATAATTCGATTATGCACGCCGCGGAACGATCCTCCAAGTCTGTTCAAGTGCTGGCTTCCACTTGTGTAGTTTCACCGCCATTAAGTTTCTCTGCCGGAAGCTCAATCTGTTATAGCGCTCTCCAGAGCTTTGTATGTCTGGTGTTGTCTGCCAAGTGTTTTTTCTTTTTAGGTTTGTCTATCAGGTCTTGTCTGCTTAGCTACACTGTGCAGGTCAATATAGTTCCCCATGCGGGTTACAGGTCAAGGGAAGAGGGGGGGGGGGGAACTGACTGCAGCGCCCTGCCCCCGTCTCTTACGAGTTATATTAGGCGAATAATGAGGAGTTTTCTGGAGTCGTGTGTTTCCTATTGAAAGTCGCAGATCCTGATCGCAGTTTAACTGTAAACAATACAGTCTTACGAGATTGTGTTCGTATTTTAAGAGA
>CAJHNH020005691.1:475457-482957 GCA_905116865.2 Candidula unifasciata | reverse complement strand
ATGTTTATTTAGTCAGTAAACGGCGATGACGTCTCTTGGGGTCAAATGGACAGTGCAGTAAAACAGAAATCAATCATTGAAAGACTAGTTCAGTGGCATGAAGTAGAGGTGTGGGGAAATATTCAACACTGAGGGAACATAGACAGTCTTCTAGTCATGTCGCAGCCGTTACTAATTAGCATGCCGACTCTTCGTTGGCTACTAAAGAAGGGGATAGAGCCCGTGTGAGGATGTCTCCAACGCAGTGGTGTCAGTTTGTTGATGCATTCTTTTATTTATGTTGTTACACATTGTGAACTGGCGAGAGAGTTGTACATCCTTATTGTCCCCTGTAACTGAGCGAGGATGATGGAGGAGACGGAGCACGTGTGGGAATGTTCTTAGTGCGGTGATGTCAATTCTTTATACATTTATTTATTCATGTAGTCAAAATTGTGGCTTAGGGAGAGAATTATACCATGGTTTCTGTCCTCTAAGAGGTTGATGGTATAAAGAAAGGTGGACGAGAAAGGGATTAAAACTAAACGATCTTTTTTCTTAGTTCACGGAGACGAAACTAGAGGTTGGGGTGGGGTGGAAGGTTGAGAAAACTATACCATTCTCTTGCATCCTTATAATGTTTGTGTATTAAATGCAACATCTTTTGTAGAGCCAGGTTTGTTTGAAAAAGAGGCGGAACCTGGCAACCCAGTCCGTCAGTATTCATTCTCTTGCCGCCTCATCCCAGGAGTAGGCTGCTGGTAATAGGCCATCTCATCACTCACTGTTGAAACTCCGTGACGTTGGCGTCTGGAAACCTCATTTAAGCCTCGTCACTTGTTATCTTTTAGTCTTTTCTATGGGACACCGACCTTTGTACTGGGTATCTTAACAGGCTACAAGTGCTTGTTGGGTACGTATGTTTTTCTCCGGCTTGTATGCGTGTGTTTTGATTACTTTATATTTGTTATTCCTCTCTCTTTCTGTTTCCATCTCCTTTCTTTCTTTCTTTCTTTCTTTCTTTCTTTCTTTCTTTCTTTCTTTCTTTCTTTCTTTCTTTCTTTCTTTCTTTCTTTCTTTCTTTCTTTCTTTCTTTCTTTCTTTCTTTCTTTCTTTCTTTCTTTCTTTCTTTCTTTCTTTCTTTCTTTCTTTCTTTCTTTCTTTCTTTCTTTCTTTCTTTCTTTCTTTCTTTTTTTCTTTCTCTCTTTCTTTCTTTCTCTCTTTCTCTCTCTCTTTCTTTCTTTCTTTCTTTCTTTTTCTTTCTTTCTTTCTTTTTTTCTTTCTTTCTTTCTTTTTCTTTCTTTCTTTCTTTCTTTCTTTTTCTTTCTTTCTTTCTTTCTTTCTTTCTTTCTTTCTTTCTTTCTTTCTTTCTTTCTCTCTCTCTCTCTCTCTCTCTCTCTCTCTCTCTCTATATATATATATATATATATATATATATATATATATATATATATATATATATATATATATATATATATATATATATATATATATATATATATATATATAGGACTATTCAATGAAATATACACGAATTTAAAGTGTATCCATCATTTTGAATAAGTATATGCATGTTTCTCTCTCTCTCTATCTCTCTCTCTCCCTCCCTCTCTCTCTCTCCTTGACGTTAGGTTTCGTGTGCCTTCAGGTGGGCTGAGATCGCATGTCGGTTGCAGGTCCTTCCTGGTTCCTGCACACTTTTGTCTTAGACCATGTTTCTTTTCGTCTGCCCTGCACAATGGGCTCCGGTTTTTGTGGTCCTGTCTGACAGACACACTGTGGGGACTGTACAGTCTTTATTTAATGCATGTTGTAGTTGGTTCAAAAGTGTTCCTTGTTCGTAGACGGGAAATTGTTGTATGGTGCTTTCTGGTGAATCTTTTAATGGGATCTTGTGGATATTAACTGTTGTGTTGTTCTCTCCTCGTCCTTGTGTTTCGCTTCGATACATGTTTTGATTTCTGGTAATGAGAATGAATGGATGTGTTGTTTCCCTCCTTTGTCTCATTCTTTGCAAGTCTGTCCGCTAACTCATATCCTGCTGTGGGCCAGGATCCACTGACGAACAATTGGATGGATGATTTGATTGTGTTTTGAGAGTCTGTTCAGCTGGCAGGTCAGTTGTCACTCCATGTTGTCGGTGGATGTGAGTCGTCTTGAGGACTGATGTGCAGTCATAAAGGCAAACACTTTTGCTGTCCCCCCCCCCAACCCCAAAGCAAGTTTGTTGCATCAGTAATTGCTCGCTGCTCTCTCTCTCTCTCTCTCTCTCTCTCTCTCTCTCTCTCTCTCTCTCTCTCTCTCCGCCCGCTTCGCCGTCCCTCTCTCCGCTGTCCTTCACTCCGTCATCATTCTCTCAACGCACCCTCTACACCCCCCCCCCACATCTCGTGTTACTCTTTTCTCCCATTCTTCTCTCCCCCATCTGCCCCACCCCTCCTATTCCCGTTCACTCTCTTCCCTTCCCTCACTGCCCTTCCCGTCCCCTTTCGATCTTCCCATCCTTCTCCCCATATCCTATTCTGACAGTTATATATATTTCTACATTGCTTTTTGCACATTAAACATATTTAGAATTGCTCGCACAGAGAAAACTAGGACATTCGACCCCCAGACCTGGCCGCCCTTCCTCACTGTTTTCCCCTTGGCTTCAGCAAGCGAAGGGCAACCGAGGCCCATATCCGTCCTCCCTCCCCCCGTGGTCCCAAGGGTGGCCGCCAGCATGATCCATTGCCCATATATATTCCCGCTTGTAACCAGATTAGCCTAATGCTGTTCATATTATATATGTGTAAGCTTTTAAAACATTAACATAATGTCTCCCCGGAGTCTTATTACATCAAACATAAAGCATTTCGCTTCCACTACTTTCTGTTCATCTGCTGACTGCAATGTCGGGTTGAAGAAATCTCTTATTTAGGAAAGATTAAGGAAATCTGTTTTGTTGTTGTTTCGTGATGTTTTTTATTGAATGTTCCTTTTTCGACCTTTAACGGATAAAGTTTCTTGTTTGTTAGTGGTTCTTTGTAAGTTTTTTCTTTTCCTTGTTGGTTGCTTAATTTTGTGTGTGTGTGTGTGTGTGTGTGTGTGTGTGTGTGTGTGTGCGCGCGCGCTCCGAATGACTGATTTCCTTTCTCCAGTGAGGGAATGGGAAATGGCCTTCTCTTTTTTCCTCATCTTCCTGCGCTATGCATTTTGTCGGCTTCCCTTGATTGAATAGTCCAGGGCCAGTGCTGAAGAATATCTAAGGTTAAATAAAGCAAGTGGAAAAGAGATCAATCTAATCCATAGTGGGATCCTGGGTCGTGTAAAACACCTCCACCTCTATGGGGAATGGTTGATTTGACCATCGGGTACGGCAGACAACAGGACTAGCCAGATAATCGCAGTCACTGGACACAGTAGACAACAGGACTAGCCAGATAGTCGCAGTCACTGGACACAGTAGACAACAAACATGACTGTCCATATAGTCGCTGTCACCAGACACAGTAGACAACAAACATGACTGTCCATATAGTCGCTGTCACTGGACACAGTAGACAACAAACATGACTGTCCATATAGTCACTGTCACTGGACACAGTAGACAACAAACATGACTGTCCATATAGTCGCTGTCACTGGACACAGTAGACAACAAACATGACTGTCCATATAGTCGCTGTCACCGGACACAGTAGACAACAGGACTAGCCAGATAGTCGCAGTCACTGGACACAGTAGACAACAAACATGACTGTCCATATAGTCACTGTCACCGGACACAGTAGACAACAAACATGACTGTCCATATAGTCGCTGTCACCGGACACAGTAGACAACAAACATGACTGTCCATATAGTCACTGTCACAGTAGTCAACAAACATGACTGTCCATATAGTCGCTGTCACCGGACACAGTAGACAACAAACATGACTGTCCATATAGTCGCTGTCACCGGACACAGTAGACAACAAACATGACTGTCCATATAGTCGCAGTCACTGGACACAGTAGACAACAAACATGACTGTCCATATAGTCGCTGTCACTGGACACAGTAGACAACAAACATGACTGTCCATATAGTCGCTGTCACTGGACACAGTAGACAACAAACATGACTGGCCAGATAGTCACTGTCACTGGACACAGTAGACAACAAACATGACTGTCCATATAGTCACTGTCACAGTAGTCAACAAACATGACTGGCCAGATCGTCACTGTCACAGTAGTCAACAAACATGACTGTCCATATAGTCGCTGTCACCGGACACAGTAGACAACAAACATGACTGTCCATATAGTCGCTGTCACTGGACACAGTAGACAACAAACATGACTGGCCAGATAGTCACTGTCACTGGACACAGTAGACAACAAACATGACTGTCCATGTCCATATAGTCGCTGTCACCGGACACAGTAGACAACAGGACCAGCCAGATAGTCGCTGCAACATCTCTCACCTCATGTTGCTTACTTGTGACTCATTCAGTATCAGCCGTTATTAATTTCACTTCCTAAATTCTCGGTGTTGCTGTAAATCACGAGTGCTTGAACATGGGGAGCTAACACATGCGACGGAACTTGGGATTAAAAAAAATGGGAGGTGGGTGTGGCTCAGAACACTTCTGTGCAACCTCCCCCACCACCCGAATATTTTAAAAGAGGGAAAACTTGTGTGTGTGTGTGTGTGTGTGTGTGTGTGTGTGTGTGTGTGTGTGTGTGTGTGTGTGTGTGTGTGTGTGTGTGTCCATGGGTGTGGTTAAAAAAAAAGTAAAGTAAAGATCCCTTTTCACGCCTTTCGGCGCATCGGGCATATGGGCAGAGCGTCCCATATTTTTTACAGACCATCAGCACTCTGTGGGTAAAATGGTCAGCATTACGTCGGCTGTCTTTACTTTCCCAGGACAGCCCATCCTGGTACCCATTTTAGGCTGGGTCGACCTGCGACCTCCCATACCACGACAAAAATCCACGCAGCCTGCAGTGGGTTTCGATCGCGGTATGCTGGCTTACGAGTCGGACTCGTGGGTGTGGGGTATATATATATAAAAGAGCCAAGCAGCCTTCTTTATCCAGATGTGGAAATTATCTTTCAAGCATTTTTTTTATACATTCCATATTATTTCAAATGTGTTATTTTTTTTGGGCCATTCATACTAATTTTATGCTTCTAAACTAGGACTTGAGGACCCTGTCCCGATGTTTTCTTGGTTTTGGTGCCCCTATTATCGGACAGGTGAAGTCAAAATGAGAATCCGGACAGTTAAGAGTTATTGTATGAACTAGGGTAATGGCAGAAAAGTGGCGACAAGTCTATAATATAAAAAGACATAAACGAACTCATGGCGAGTTGCTTAGTACCCGAATGAGTAGATAGCGGGAATAAATATTCGGACGCAATTTTCGGTCCGTGGTGCTCTTGGTGTAAGCGAGAAAGGAACTCTGGAAAGAGCAAGATGATAAGAGAGATTGAAACTAGAAATCCGCCGCTAGTGATAAATGACTGTGTTTGCCGGGGAAATGATACATCGTGCCAACGCTAACAGTAGAGATAAGGGGCCGTAACTTCAGACACTTATCTGTAGTAACTGATGATCTCTCGACACGGAGTTGTCTCTCCTGTTGGTGAGAATATTTGAGATTTCTGCGTTGGCTTTCAGGGGCGCTTGATACGTTGTGTCGTGGTTTACAGCTAGGCTGTGATCTCTTAACCTTTAGGCACAACACATCCGATTTTGGCAAGAGTAGTCGCCTTTTGTCGGCTCTGTGGCTAAGTCGATGCGAGCGCTTAGTAATGCCGGGATGTCAGGTTCGATCCCAGCTGCGAGTCAGGCGCCTTGCGTTGGTGTCGACAGTGATATAAAAAAAAAAAAAAAGCCGACTGTCCAGAAAGTAATGCTAAATATGAGTCAGTGAAAATTTTATGGTGAGTTAAGAAGTTAAGGCTAGTTAAAGGTTAAAAGGTCACGAGGATCGAATTCGTTGTCCCTGGTTATCCCACTTGTCGGGGCCTCGCTTCACAGACCGGATAGACAGCGTCACATAAGGCACGAACTTCGTAGCTTTAACGAAGATCCTCAGTTATCTCCCTAAAGTGTGCACACTTGAACTAAGCGATGCCTTCATAAAACGAACCCACGACCTTCACGGAACACTCAAGTCCCTCTACTTCTTCGAAATAGGGACACACAAGAGGACACGCGCGCGCACACACGATTATATTGATAACACAAGAGATAACACAAACCTGACAAATTAACAACCGAACACAGGGCACCTAATAATCCCATGCAACATTAAAATTCAGTAATGTTAGAGGCTTCATAGTTTTCTGTCCTATGGCTGCTTTGCATTTCAATATAGCATTACTACCTCGCCGTACAGACCCTGAAGTAAAGTACAGCATGTCAGTAGACACCAACAAAGGTACAGTGTGCTGTTTGGTGCTGAACGCCAGGAACCTCAGTATGCTGGTCCACGGCCGACTGTCTCTTCTCGCGCAGGACTCGGCTGCTCCTCCTTTGGCAACACGAGCCTGACATCTACTTTGCCCAGCCAGGGCTGCCAATGGGATAAAAAAAAAAAACCCAGCTAAGCTGAACAAAAACCCAAGGAATACATCAGCAAAGGAAAAAAAATATAAGAAAACCCAAATTGTTGAAATGTACAAAATGTATAATTACGAAACGAAACATTTACCACTTTTATATAAGGATATATTCAAGATTTCTCCAAGGCGTCATATAAAAACCCAGATCTGGGAGGAGGGGGGGGGGGGGAAACGCAGTATTGGTAGCCCTGCCCAGCACTAACCGCTTCACTTTCCGGCGACACTGTTTAAGTTAACACAGTTTAGTCCGGGCATGAACCCACATAAGGACTTCCAACTCGCGTAGATCTCCACCCGAAGCCAGTACGAAATCCGATATTCAAATGAGAGATCTTTCGGTTGCTGGATCGAGGGAAAAGAAAATGTCCCGATGGAGACTTTGGCTTCACCTTCGAAAGTGGCTGTAAAGACTGTTTGTTATCTGGGCAAATGACCTGCAGGGTAAAGTTCAATAATTAGCTAGCATTGGGCAGAATCGGGAGCCGCCGTGGTTTAGCGGCTAGATGCTCGCCTTAGGATGGGAAGGTCGTGGGTTCAGATCCGCATGGAGCCAAATTTTTTCATAAATGATCTTGGCTGGCAGATCGACAAGCCTTAAATATGCGCCAGGTGAAGTTCTTGGAGGTAAATGCGGCCGTCGTGATCTTGACCGCATCGCCAGTCGAGGCTGGGTTTATCTGGGTGCCCAGGTCATCAACCCCCCCCCCCCACCCACACACACACACACACAAACAAAATCCCACTTGCTCCACATTTGCTGTTTTGTGCAATAGGTTTTGTATATTATTAAAAAAATAGTTTTCATTCCTGTCTAATTCATGACATTTAAATCAAAACACATTATATAGGATCACATGTATTCTTATGTAAATCGCGAAAGATTTATATCTCCTACATAAACACACACACACACAC
>CAJHNH020005691.1:457957-470457 GCA_905116865.2 Candidula unifasciata | reverse complement strand
TTCTGCAATACCGTGTAATAGGTAAAGCAGGACCATTCAACAAAGTTTACACAGGCCAACATTTTAGAGAATAGGGTTCGTCGCGGGCCAGAGGCCTGGGGTCCAAGAAAGATCATTAATACAGTGTAATCGAGAGGTGATCCACGTGCCACATGCTAGGCCTCTTCGGGCCAGATTTGACCCGCCAGCCGCCAGTTGAATAGCCCTGATGTAAAGAATACACGACTAACTGTTATTTTAAGGAATGCTGGCGTTCCTAATCGGTCTGTTAATTATTTCACTAATTTAAACCACCAGCCCTTTTCCCTCTTAACCCTCGCTAAAATGCGGCTCTATAGAGGTTGTACACAACACCCGGTTAGCCATGGTTGTGTGTGTATTCTCTGCAGAAATCGAATCAGGCCACTCTGAGATAGTGGCTGGATAAGTTGAGCTGGCAGTAATGACATTCATCTGTAGGGTGGATTTGATCTTGCTGCCGGAGACGGGTTGAATCGCCGACATATTTGAGGCTGTGCTCCCCCCCCCCCCCTTTCCCCAGACAGGATCTACATTTAACAGTTGATTGGCTGTTCTTGATCTGACTTTGCAAACTATCTTCGCCATTTATTGGCTGTTTGTGACTTTTATATGTAAATTACCATTAGTAGTGTTCCATTACGCTCATCGTACGATCCAGGCCACTAGTTTGGTATAATTAACATTTCTCAGCCAACATAATTTGCACAAAGAAGCCAGACCACACTTATAACCGATACTACTCGCAATAGATTGAACCCCGTCGATTTTTTGTTTTGTTTTTCATAAGTGGATGCATGGATGGATGCATGCATGGCTGCATGGAGAACCGGTTAAAAATGAATAAACCACTCGTCGCTGAAATGGACCTTAATTGTCGAGGACCAAGAAGTTGTTGACGCGGGTACTAATCTCTTGAGTAAACATATCCAGGGACCCCATTTTGGAAAAAAAGAAGAATACACCCACAGCCTCTCCATAAAGCAAGTCGTAAGCATCGACTAATTGGTGGCTTCCCTCGAAGTCGGAGTGCATCTGCCTGAGACGCAAGGCACCAACAGTCTGCGTATAAATAAATTCAAATCTGTAAAATGCATATGCACGCAGAACTGAGTGAAGTTCTGGAACAAGACTAAGAGACCAGAAGTGGACGAACAACCAGAATTTTTCGCTGGAGTTTACATCAGGTGAACATTAAGAAGAAGAAGAAGAAGAAGAAGAAGAAGAAGAAGAAGAAGAAGAAGAAGAAGAAGAAGAAGAAGAAGAAATAGAAGAAAAAGAGAATGTGATGTAAAATCTACTGTCTTAACAGATCAAATGACTGCATATATCCCCAGAATATCCAGACATTCTCCAGTCCTTTAATTGTTTATAAAGTCAGACTGGAGCAGCGGATATTACTGGACCGGTCAATTTTATACCAGGTAAGTGTCCATTTGTTGTCTTTTGGGTTCTCTTTCTGTATGTATCTGTCTTTTCTCTTGTTCCAATAGCTTTTGTTTCTGTACGATGACCCGACTCTGATCTTCAATTCTCTCTCTCTCTCTCTCTCTCTCTCTCTCTCTCTCTCTCTCTCTCTCTCTCTCTCTCTCTCTCTCTCTCTCTCGGCTAGTTTTACTTACTCCAAGGAAAGGTAACACTAGTAAGTTTGGAACAAAGGACGCGGCAGAAGCTGTCGGATATCAGTAAAGCAGTAAGGATCATTAGCCTCTACGTATAAACTTAACCAACCACCATATACCTAAGGGAACCGCTCCAGCATAGTGACTAGACGCTTATCTGTGGGTCCAAATGTCTTAGGTTCGAATCGACGTCGAGGCAGGAAACCCCCGCCCTTTTCTTTAAAATTGACCCTAATTGTCAGGGCGACCCAACCTATATCGGGTACGAGGTATTGTCCCGAGAAGTAAACACCATTGTGAAGTTGACCCACCTACTCCATCGGATGCCGACTTATCTGTTGAAACTGGGTCTAGAATCAGATGTCCGATGGTCCACTGGCCTAAAAAGGGCCCAGGTTCTTTAGTTTGTGTTACTATACGAATTGGTCAAGACGTTTCCCTCGCGCTCTGAAGTTCGTGGGTTCCTTTCACGGTTGCGTAGTTTGTTTCACGGAAGCAGTTTTTACGGAGATCTCAGAAGAAGGTCGCTAGATGGAATGTTTTGTTTTGCGCGACGCTGTCCACATGCGGTTAGGCGTTCTGCGGAGAGTGGTCAAGCCGTTTGGGATCAAATTCGGTGCCATGGAAGTCGATACTCTCGACTGTAACGTGTCTATCTAAAACACTTTAAAGTTTGGAAATATACTTTGTACTTTCCGTACAGCAAATTCTCCACCCCTTGTGATGCAGACTCGTGCACGATATTGAATGCCATATAGAGAGGCTCATATCTCCTTACACTCCCCTGTCTCCTTACTTGACCCGTCTCTCATTTTCCGTCTGTTACAGTGGCACGAAGTAGCAGCTGTTACTGGCGTACGCGTCCTCATCTTCCCTGAAAGCCTGGCCATCTTGTCACTTTGACATAAGTGTCAGCATAAGCTTCTCTGAGCAGATTCCATGCATCAGCACCGTCTGTGACATCCACCCACCCCCCTTTTCCCCGCTACCTTAAATACACCCACAGCTCATTTACACCCGGCTATATTTGGTGTCGCCTGTTTTTTCCGTGTCAAGTAAGTATTACGTTCTGTCCATTAGCAACTTCAGATCAAACGAGGACAAGACAGCCCTTGAAATTGCCAGTATCCGGATAATTCCTTGCAAAAGCAGTCTTGTCCGCTTACATGTTATTATCTCCCTTGGAGCTAAGATTTTTTTATGATCCCCTCTATTCTCAGATGTAATAATTTCATATAAACTCATATTTCATAGTGATATCTCTTTGAAACTAATTTATTACTTGTAGACTGTGATTATTTGCGAAAATATTATGAGCATTAGTGCTTTAAAATAATTTGTTTATCACGAAGCGAGCAAACTAAGAGTTGGGAAGATTATTGCGGCCCTCCCACCGCCATCACAACTTCTGCATAAGACAGTCCCAGTCACACTCCTCTTCTCTTTGACCCCAGTTTACTGCGCCCCTGCCTGGTCTGGGCTTACTGTTAACTTCATAACCGTCGGTATCATCACTAGTGGCACATGAGGCTTCGAGAGGACTTTCCATGCCTTCTTGTCCTGTGCAATCTTGAGTGCAGTTTTCCGCGTCAGAGGTGCAACACTTAGTTGACTTTTCATTCTTCGTCTCCGCTGGCCACTTGCTGTGCATCTGCATGTCGAATTCGGCCTACAGGCCGCCAGTTGAATAGCCCTGATGTTAGGGATTCTCCCCCATGAGGTCTAAATGGTTCTTAATTTATAACGTACCCCAAACACGAAATTCCCGTGGGAAATCCACAGCTGACCTGACAGTCCGTTATTTCAAGGGGTGCAAGTGTGCTGTTGTGTGGTGCTGTTTTTGAATTTTCATCTAATGTCTTCTAACCCTAACCCAACCCTAACCCTAACCCTAAACTTGGCTGTAGATAAATCGCGAGAAACTACAACCTGAAAACCCTAGAATTTATTGGGAATGTCTCCCGTGACGTTGTCGTGACGTCAGGGGTAAGTTATAAATTAAGTACCGGTCTTAATGACACAGACTGTAATTCTGGAGGGGACCAACTGCAGAAGCAACTGCAGCAGCTAAAGTTACTGAAGCGAACTGTTAGTGGTGGGAAACGTAAGGATCGCCTGTATGCTTCGAGGCGTAAGCAGGTCTTCCTTTCTTCAAGACTGCTCTTGGCGTCGTGGCTCCATTCTTTTGATTGTTCTGTGTTCATTGTGATTTGTTAACAAGGTCGAGAGCTTCGCATAGATAGAGTTTCTCCAGTGACAGTCCACTCAGATATCTGTACAGGTTGCGCTCACCATCAGAGCGACATAGTCCGTGAAAGAAAAGAGGTTTAATAAACACTGGCTGATGTTTAAACCCCCCTCCCCTCCCCCCCCATCTCCCCCCCTCCCCTCCCCCCATCTCCCCCCCCCATCTCTCCCCCCCCCATCTTCCCCCTTACCCTTACCCCCCTCCATCTTCCCCCCATCTTCCCCCTTACCCTTACCCCCCCCCCCCATCTTCCCCCTTACCACCCCCCATCTTCCCCCTTACCACCCCATCCCCCCCCCCATCCCCTCCCCCCCATCCCCCCCATCCCCCCCATCCCCCCCCCCATCCCCCCCATCCCCCCCCCATCCATCCTCCTCCTCCATCCTCCCCCACTAGGACCGCACGACTAGCGATAACCACCTGATGACACACAGTGTCACTACTCGGATGATAATTACCCGGGGTCAGGTCCCAGAAACCCCGTTCATATTTAGGGCCCCCCGACAACAGCCCGGGCGGAGCGTTCAAGTGATACAGAATTGCGTACCATATTGGAGCGAGGCTGCGACTGTGCTTTGATCACTTTGCTGACGAGATCTGCCTGTATGCTGATCTGGGAAGAAACTATTTTATACATTTGTATTATTTACAGTTTGGTAATGAAATGATTGAACTGACATATACATTCACGAGTTGTCACTTTCTGGTTAACAAGCTACAGTTGCCCTGTTAACCTTGTTTGACGTTAATTTCCATATACTGTCTCATTTAATTTATCTCCCTTGTTGCATATTTAAATGTTACCTCCCCTTGGAGTCTAATTTATTAGTTGCAAATTATAGTTATGTGTAAAAACACAACTTTTAATGCTTGTTTTATGAAAACTCGCTTTGCCAGTTTTATTTAATAAATTTAGCCCTAAAATGCGGCATTCATTTCGAATTAATTTGGCTTTTATGCCATTAATTCGTTAGCTTGTTCTGCGCTGGACGCAAGCTAAAGCGCATTGACAAAGAGTCTCTATTTTTATTAGCAATATCTAATGCCTGGTTGTATGTTGTGGCCCACTTACTTTGTCCCTCAACAGGAGGCTCTTTCTGTGAGCCAAAATGACATCAGCGTGTATTTATAATTTAGATTTTGGACTGGTGTATTCTCTGGTTGGCATGAATTGATTAGTTGCAGAAGCTAGGGCTACGGTCAGTCTATGGCTATTAGCTGTAGTCTATCGATAGTTACTATAATCTTGACGTCCTTTTTAGTATGAAATGTTTCTTTATTTGAAGTCCTACTCTGGCTTTTGCCATTAATATGGCCTAAAGGCTGAACGCGGTTTCTGGGACCTCTCTACGGTGATCCTCACCCACATGGTGGCACATTGTGTCATCGGGTGTTTATCGCTTGTATGATGTCCTGGTGGGGTAGAAAGTCAGTCAGTCAGTTAGCTGTAGTCAGAAGCTAGGGCTATGGCCAGTCTTCAGCTGTTAGCTGTAGCCAGAAAACTGTCATTTTGTTGTTGTTTGTAGTAGCCAAAAGACTTACATTGGCTTCCTGGCCTTTTTGGCTGAGATCAAAGTGTCGCTCTTCTGCACTGGTCTGGCTAAGAGGACCGGGATCGGCACAAACAACCCAGTCACGGATGGAACCCATTTGGCATGTCAATCTCTAAAAACAAACTTCTACCGGGCGGTTTCCCCGTTCAGTCTAGATTACCGATGTAATATCCTCTGGGTACGGGTGGCCAGGCTGGGTATTTCGGAGACCGACCTGGTTAAGAAAAAGACTTAAACTCACATTGTATGTCTTTGAGGGGTAGCGATAAGACTACTATTCTGTGTATATATGGTTGTTTAAAGTAGCCAGAATGTCTTACATTGTATGTCTTTGTGGGGTAGCGATAAGACTACTATTCTGTGTATATATGGTTGTTTAAAGTAGACAGAATGTCTTACATTGTATGTCTTTGTGGGGTAGCGATAAGACTACTATTCTGTGTATATATGGTTGTTTAAAGTAGACAGAATGTCTTACATTGTATGTCTTTGTGGAGTAGCGAGAAGACTACCATTCTGTGCATGAATGGTTTTTTGGAGTAGCCAAAAGGCGAAACATTTTTTGGTTGTTTCAATCAGCCAGAATGCTTAATTGTGTGAAAGTGTGTATCTGTGTATAGTAGACAGAAGACAGCAGCATTCTGCGGATATGTGGCTGTTTTTTGCTAGCCAGAAGGCTTTACATTCTGTAGTTGTTTAAAGTAGCCAGAAGGCCTAACTTAACTGTTTTGTTGTTGTTGTTGTTGTTGTTTTTAGTAGCCAGAAGGCTAACCCAAATAAGGCCACCTGAACCCAAACTGGGAAATGCGTGGGTTAAAATATGCGATTTCTGGTTGTTAACCGACAGAAACACAGACGTCCTATCGGTGAATGGAAACAAGTAGTTGCCGACCTGTGCAGTGGGGGTAGGCAAAGAACTTGATTGATCAGCATGTCCGCAGGTCAGGTGCCGGGCCGGCTCGATTTGCATGATAATCGTGGTGTTAGTTATTTATGGTATGTAGTGAAGCGGCATGGGGAGCCTTTGTGCTGTTTCGTGTGTTCAATTTTAATAGATGGGCGGTCTCTCTCTCTCTCTCTCTCTCTCTCTCTCTCTCTCTCTCTCTCTCTCTCTCTCTCTCTCTCTCTCTCTCTCATCATAAATTTGCTGGCGTCTGTGGCTTAACTTTTTTGTTGGCACCTGTCCAGACGATAGTGTTCTGTTGTGTTATATGGAGGCATGAAAATCACAATCTGTGGAGATACCAGTTCAGGCCAGCGATGAAGTTCCTCTTCTGCATGGCACATAACGTGTGCATAATTCTTCAAACCATATGATACCCATGCGGCATTGTTTTCTGTCAGTCTCCTTTGTTAACTTCACGACTAGCTCCAGATATAAGGCCATATGGCTGAAACGGGAATTCCCGTTTTTGTGAGGCTGGCGTGGCCGGTCGGTGGTAACATTTGTTATCGAGTATATTCATACACAAATTAAACTACAGTTTATTTAATTTAACTAATTAATTAACTCCAAAGGAAACGTAATGCCAGTACGTTTGGAACAAAGCCTTCTGCAGAAGCTGCCGAATCCAGAAGAGCTGATCTCTGTATGCTGGCTAGTCAGAGCATTCCTTCTAGATCAGCTGCGAACCAAGGCTAACTGCCTGGTCTGCCTGCCATTACATTAGGTATTCAGTTTGTATTTCATCGTCCTAGGACAGGGCTAGCCAACTGAGTTAACACACCGACTAAAATTATTGTGAAAATAAGGATCTTCACGGGCCAGAAGCACGAACCAAAGCGTAGACAGATCATTCATACAGCACAACTAGCGGTGCTCCTTGGACCACTCATATGCCTCTGCGGGACGGATGCCGTTAGCGCAGTTCACGATGTCAGTTTTGGTACACGCCGCCCAACATTCAGAGTTATAGAGAGGAGCTAGTACCGATCTCCAAAATAACTGCCCTAATAATTGCATGACAGTGTCATTCATAGGGAAGAAGTGGAAATAGCATCTCGATTTTCTGTTCTCAGCATCTTTCGAATAACAATAAACACCTGTCGATTTGTTATCGCTCTGGTTAGTGGCCGTAAGCGTTTCTGGGCTGTTTAATTAACAGAATAATTACATACCGATTGCCTGTTTACCTACTAAACATTAACACCCCCCCCCCGCGCCTTTCAATCCGTAAACCCCCCCCCCTATTTTTTTTTTAAACGTGTAAGAGCCTTGTGTGAGTCGCAACCCCTAATTTATCTGCATGTCGTCGCCTCTGGCAGACAGCACACCGCCAATGTTGTAAGTGTATTTATGTGTCTTGCATGTCTTATCTGTCAATATCTCTCACCTGTTTACCTGTATTCGCCTTGCTGTATAAGCAATATGAAAAATCCAGTTTCTCATTTGATATTTGGGCTTTCCGAGTAAGTTCATTCCCCTGTTGTCTGCAGCAGACACGCATTGGGGATTAGCGTCATAGACGGCTTGAGAACTCTCCACCGCCTATTCCAGAGGACTATTTCTTCTGTCAGACAATGACGCCCTGCAATATTTCATCTGGAGAATAACAGGAACGCAGTGTGGGGACCAGTGGTTATCACGCTTTTTTGTTCAGGGGACGCTCCCTTCAATATATGCCAACAACTTGGAGAAAAACATACACATCGTTTCAAGTTTTAAGTAACATAACAGAAACAGTCACCAACAACTGGTAATTTTGTGTCCAAATATAAAAGTGATGTTTGCCACTGTTTTGTCTTGGTGATGTCAGCTATTTTGAATTGATGCAGGACAAGACATAACGGAGATCACTTTCCACATTAATATGGCAGCGCGGTGTTCTTGGTTTAACCTGATAATCTGGATTCACAAATGTATGTGGAGGAAAATGACCCCCCCCCCTACCCCCCCCTCCCCCAAAAAAAAAAAAACACAACACATCTATACCTAATTTGGTCACGCGAAAATGCATTACAAGATACTGAACACAGTACAGTTTGAAATCTTGTTCTATATACCAGATGCGCCGTGTGACGAAGAGAAGGCGACCTACTTACTCTAAAGTAGGTCATGGTCTATACAAGTATGGGTCCAGCACAAGTTACCAGATGCGCCGTGTGACGAAGAGGAGCCGACCTACTCTAAAGTAGGTCATGGTCTATACAAGTATGGGTCCAGCACAAGTTACCAGATGCGCCGTGTGACGAAGAGGAGCCGACCTACTCTAAAGTAGGTCATGGTCTATACAAGTATGGGTCTAGCACAAGATACCAGATGCGCCGTGTGACGAAGAGGAGCCCTCACTTTCTTTTTCTTCACCATCATATTTGTCATCCCATAACACTGCGTGTTGTTAGGTCACCAGTTGCTGGTGACTGTCTGATTAGTTCTCTCCTCCTTTGCCGCGTCAGATGCAGTGGACGGTTATGGCTGCTAGTCTTAGGCCTGTCCAGTCAGTCAGGTTCTGTATCCAGGTTTTTCTTGACCTGCCCCTTCTCCTCTTCCCCTTCTACTGAGCTCTGCAGTATTGTTTTTGAGAGGCCTTCTTGTTTACATGTCCGTGCCATTGAATTTTCCGCCCTTTCCCTTTAGTTAAAAGAGGTTCACAGTTGTAACAATACAAATGAAAATAATCCTCTGCAAAGCTGCACGAACTATACACTGCAGCAGGACAAAACGGGAAGGGCTTGGGGGGGGGGGAGGGGGGGGGAGATAACATTCACTGGATTGTCCATATCGTGATAAAAGCCTGTGAAAGAATCTTCAATTCTCATCGTGAGTCCAAAAATATAGTCTCTTTGTTCAGGCTACAGTTTTTATTTTAATGTGGATAATCCGGTTCACATTTACCTAACTGGAATCATTTACATCACACAGATTTCCATAGCCTGTCGTACACATACATGCAACACACTCACTCACACATCCACGTGAGTTATCACTGTGGAGTAGCTCGAGAGCTATTGGGCTCTGAGAGAGACGACTGACTGATTTCCCTGTGGGGCTGTCAGTATCTCACCTCATTAGGAGCGCCGTTCCCAGCGGACCCACATATGCCACCTAGGACCGGTCTGGTATTGTGAAGTTCTGTATTGAGCTCAGTAAATCTTTTTTCAATTAATTGGCGCTAGAAGATAAGCAAGAAATACTAATAATTGAATTTCTCCGCCCACTTATGCGAATATTGGACATTTTAATCTAAATATGAATTCTTATTTTGGATTAAAACCCAGCTTTCATTGCCCCTCTCCTGCTGTTATCCATTTTCCCCTTCATCCTCCTACTCCATTTCTAGCTGTTTTCAGGCTGGCTTCTCCTTCTTCTACGCCTGCTTCACTACTGCTTATTCCCCCCCCCCCCCCCCCCCCTTGCAGTTAAATTATACCATCTGGCGGCGGCAAGTTCGAATTTCTGTATGACCACTAAAGTATTTATGTTGCCGCATCTATCCTATCTATTCTATCTCTATGAATCCCGATCAACCGCCGTTAATCTGTTTCTCGTCACATTCAGGTGACCTCTGGGGTTCCCCATCAATTAAAAATGTGTGTACTTCGCCTTTGGACACTGTATTACGGAATCAGAAAGAAACTGTATGCCAGAGTGGCGTTATTTCCCTATTTTTTTTTGAATCCCCTGAAAGGCAGAGCTTAAAAAGAATCTGAGATCGGAAGTAGTGTAGCAGAAATAAGACATTAGGTCTAAAGTAGTGGCTGTCGGGTCGAATAAAAAGGGCTTCTATTTATCTATGTACCTTGCCGCCCTTTGTACCAAGTACCATTCAGCAGACACTAACACACGCACATGCAAATATTGTGTAATATGTATACATTACTTTATAGGAATACCAAGCTATTAGGCAGGGTATACATTTATAACTGTACTGTTATATGATTGATAGTCAATTTCTTCTTCTTATCTACTTCTTTACGTTCACCGGATTTCCGGCGGAAAGTCCTGGTTGTTCGTCGATTTGAACTTTGGCTTTGCACCACGACCTGAGTTTGCGTGTGTATCCGATTTAGATAGAGGCTTATTTGCGTGCAGTCTATGTTCCCTGCTTCTCAGGCAGATTAACTTCCCACAGTTTGTTTTAGCAGTTATAAGAACGGGGAAGATGGCTTTACACTGGACACATTGTGAGAAAAGACAATCTGGTCTCAGAAATGTGAAACATGGAGTCTGAGTGAAGCAGTGTTGTCCAATAGAAACCCTAATTCGAATGTTAGTGAGAGAAGCCAAAGATGCTGGACTGGATTCCATGCACGATATCGAAGTGATGCACAGGACGGAACTGAATGGAGGAATAGACTGTGAGCCCTCTGTGACACACAGTAGTGTCACATGGCAGTGAATGAATGGTTTATAATAATAAGTTGGTAGTACAGAAAGGCCGGTCTTGAATAGGCACCAGGCGAAGTCATGGAAAGTAAAGGCGGCCGGTATGATGCTGACCTCATCACCCACCAAGTGCCGATTGGTGTATAAAATACAAGTTTAGCCCTATATACCCAAAACGCATGAATGCGTGTAAAGGGGCCTTAACCTTAGAACGGAAAGGGTTAATTGGAAGAGGACCACTGTTAAAACAAATGCCCTCGCTGTGTGAAATCACTTCTATATTTAGACTGTCAGTGCGCACGACCCGTGTGATCTCGTGAGGACTCAATGGCCCTCTTGAGTGTTGAAACAACCGGACAAGGATAAGCGTCACGGGATGAGTCGCCTGTGCTGTTGCTCTAGGGACGGAGCCTAGTTTATGTGAACCGTGAGCAGAGTTGAAGTGGGAATCATGCGCACGTCGCCGGTGTTTGAAACACACAGTCTGGTGTTTATGTCAATATATCTCAGATAGATGTGTGTGTGTGTGGGCAGCCTGGAGCAGGTCAGTACTAAAGATATATGGTGACTGATACCCCCCCCCATACCCCCCCCCCATCCATCCTCCTCCTCCATCCTCCCCCACTAGGACCGCACAACTAGCGATAACCACCTGATGACACACAGTGTCACTACACGGATGATAATTACCCGGGGTCAGGTCCCAGAAACCCCGTTCATATTTAGGGCCCCCCGACAACAGCCCGGGCGGAGCGTTCAAGTGATACAGAATTGCGTACCATATTGGAGCGAGGCTGCGACTGTGCTTTGATCACTTTGCTGACGAGATCTGCCTGTATACTGATCTGGGAAGAAACTATTTTATACATTTGTATTATTTACAGTTTTGGTAGGTAATGAAATGATTGAACTGAAAATATACATTCACGAGTTGTCACTTTCTGGTTAACAAGCTACAGTTGCCCTGTTAACCTTGTTTTGACGTTAATTTCCATATACTGTCTCATTTAATTTTATCTCCCTTGTTGCATATTTAAATGTTACCTCCCCTTGGAGTCTAATTTATTAGTTGCAAATTATAGTTATGTGGTAAAAAACACAACTTTTAATGCTTGTTTTATGAAAAACTCGCTTTGCCAGTTTTATTTAATAATTTAGCCCTAAAATGCGGCATTCATTTCGAATTAATTTGGCTTTTATGCCATTAATTCGTTAGCTTGTTCTGCGCTGGACGCAAGCTAAAGCGCATTGACAAAGAGCCTCTATTTTTATTAGCAATATCTAATGCCTGGTTGTATGTTGTGGCCCACTTACTTTGTCCCTCAACAGGAGGCTCTTTCTGTGAGCCAAATATGACATCAGCGTGTATTTATAATTTAGATTTTGGACTGGTGTATTCTCTGGTTGGCAGGAATTGATTAGTTGCAGAAGCTAGGGCTACGGTCAGTCTATGGCTATTAGCTGTAGTCTATCGATAGTTACTATAATCTCGACGCCCTTTTTAGTGTGAAATTTTTCGTTATTTGAAGTCCTACTCTGGCTTTTGCCAGGGGCCGCAATATAGCCTGGCCATTAATATGGCCTAAAGGCTGAACGCGGTTTCTGGGACCTCTCCACGGTGATCCTCACCCACATGGTGGCACATTGTGTCATCGGGTGTTTATCGCTTGTATGATGTCCTGGTGGGGGTAGAAAAGTCAGTTCCAGCCCCAGTCAGCTGTAGTCAGAAGCTA
>CAJHNH020005691.1:360508-457940 GCA_905116865.2 Candidula unifasciata | reverse complement strand
GTCTCGCGACAAGCTGTCAAATCCAGAAGAGCTGATCTCTGTATGCTGGCTAGTCAGAGCATTTCTTCTAGACCAGCTGCCAACTAAGACTAACTACCTGGTCTGCCTGCCATTACATTAGGTATTCAGTTTGTATTTCATCGTCCTAGGACAGGGCTAGCCAACTGAGTTAACACACGGACTAAAATTATTGTGAAAATAAGGATCTTCACGGGCCAGAAGCACGAACCAAAGCGTAGACAGATCATTCATACAGCACAACTAGCGGTGCTCCTTGGACCACTCATATGCCTCTGCGGGACGGATGCCGTTAGCGCAGTTCACGATGTCAGTTTTGGTATACGCCGCCCAACATTCAGAGTTATAGAGAGGAGCTAGTACCGATCTCCAAAATAACTGCCCTAATAATTGCATGACAGTGTCATTCATAGGGAAGAAGTGGAAACAGCATCTCGATTTTCTGTTATCAGCATCTTTCGAATGACAATAAACACCTGTCGATTTGGTTTCGCTCTGGTTAGTGGCCGTAAGCGTTGCTGGGCTGTTTAATTAACAGAATAATTACACACCGATTGCCTGTTTACCTACTAAACATTGACACCCCCCCCCCCCCGCGCCTTTCAATCCGTAAACCCCCCCCCCACCCTATTTTTTTTTTTTGAAAAAGTGTATAAGCGCAACCCCTAATTTTTCTGCATGTCGTCGCCTCTGGCAGACAGCACACCGCCAATGTTGTAAGTGTATTTATGTGTCTTGCATGTCTTATCTGTCAATATCTCTCACCTGTTTACGTGTATTCGGCTTGCTGTATAAGCAATAGGAAAAATCCAGTTTCTCATTTGATATTTGAGCTTTCCGAGTAAGTTCATTCCCCTGTTGTCTGCAGCAGACACGCATTGGGGATTAGCGTCATAGACGACTTGAGAACTCTCCACCGCATATTCCAGAGGACTATTTCTTCTGTCAGACAATGACGCCCTGCAATATTTCATCTGGAGAATAACAGGAACGCAGTGTGGGGACCAGTGGTTTTCACGCTTTTTTTTCTTTGGTCGCCCCCTTCAATATATGCCAACAACTTAGAGAAAAACATACACATCGTTTCAAGTTTTAAGTAACATAACAGAAACAGTCACCAACAACTGGTAATTTTGTGTACAAATATAAAAGTGATGTTTGCTACTGTCTTGGTGATGTCAGATATTTTGATTTGATGTTGGACAAGACATAACGGAGATCACTTTTCACATAAGGCTGTCAGCGGGGTTTTGTTGGTTTAACCAGATAATCTGCATTCACAAATGTATGTCGAGGAAAATGAAAAAAAAAAAAAACAACAACAACAACAACAACCATCTATACCTAATTTGGTCACGCGAAGATGCATTACAAGATACTGAACACAGTACATTTTGAAATCTTGTTCTGAATAATTTAACTGAAAAAAATTGCGCAGCGGATTTTAATATTACCTATTCCGCCCCCCCCCCCCCCCCCCCCCCCCCACACACACACACACAGGAAACTTCCTTGCATGTTTCTTCCGAGGGCCGCGCTCCCAGGTTCAAATCCTGGTCTAGACGACTGCGTATCGGTTTGAAGGTCTTGGTTTCAAATCAGCATCAAGACGGATTTGTACGATAGACCCGGGGCTGCCAAATGGAGCTGGTCTCAGTGAGATACAAGGCGAGGTCCTAGGGAGTTAGTTAGTCGGCCTGATGGTGATCATGTCCACCGCCGAGTGCTGACTGCTCTGTACATGACCTACTCTAAAGTAGGTCATGGTCTATACAAGTATGGGACTAGTACAAGATACCAGATGCGCCGTGTGACGAAGAGGAGCCGACCTACTCTAAAGTAGGTCATGGTCTATACAAGTATGGGACTAGTACAAGATACCAGATGCGCTGTGTGACGACGAGGAGCCGACCTACTCTAAAGTAGGTCATGGTCTATACAAGTATGGGACTAGTACAAGATACCAGATGCGCCGTGTGACGAAGAGGCGCCGACCTACTCTAAAGTAGGTCATGGTCTATACAAGTATCGGTCTAGCACAAGATACCAGATGCGCCGTGTGACGAAGAGGAGCCCTCACTTTCTTTTTCTTCACCATCATATTCGTCATCCCATAACACTGTGTGTTGTTAGGTCACCAGTTGCTGGTGACTGTTTGATTAGTTCTGTCCACCTTTGCCGCGTCAGATGCAGTGGACGGTTATGGCTGCTTGTCTTAGGCCTGTCCAGTCAGTCAGGTTCTGTATCCAATTTTTCTTAACCTGCCCCTCCTCCTCTTTCCCTTCTACTGAGCTCTGCAGCATTGTTTTTGAGAGGCCTTCTTATTTACATGTCCGTGCCATTGAATTTTCCGTCCTTTCCCTTTAGTTAAAAGAGGTTCACAGTTGCCAGTTGGTTTTTTTTTTGTAACAATAAAAATGAAAATAATCCTTTGCAAAGCTGCACGAACCATACACTGCAGCAGGACAAAACGGGCGGGGTGGGGTGGGGGGGGGGGGGAGGCGGGGTGAGGAGGAGATAACATTCACTGTTTTGTCCATATTGTGATAAAAGCCTGTGAAAGAATCTTCAATTCTCATCGTGAGTCAAAAAATATAGTCTCTTTGTTCAGGCTACAGTTTTTATTTTAATGTGGATAATCCGGTACACATTTACCTAACTGGAATCATTTACATCACACAGATTTCCATAGCCTGTCGTACACATACATGCAACACACTCACTCAACACATCCACGTGAGTTATCACTGTGGAGTAACTCGCGAGCTATTGGGCTCTGAGAGAGACGACTGACTGATTTCCCTGTGGGGCTGTCAGTATCTCACCTCGTTCCCAGCGGACCCACATATGCCACCTAGGACCGGTCTGGTATTGTGAAGTTTTGTATTGAGCTCAGTAAATCTTTATTCAATTAATTGGCGCTAGAAGATAAGCAAGAAATACTAATCATTGAATTTCTCCGCCCACTTATGCGAATATTGGACATTTAAATCTAAATATGAATTCTTATTTTGGATTAAAACCCAGCTTTCATTGCCCCTCTCCTGCTGTTATCCATTTTCCCCTTCATCCTCCTACTCCATTTCTAGCTGTTTTCAGGCTGGCTTCTCCTTCTTCTACGCCTGCTTCACTACTGCTTATTTCCCCCCCCCCCCCAAGCTCCTGCAGTTAAATTATACCATCTGGCGGCGGCAAGTTCGAATTTCTGTATGACCACTAAAGTATTTATGTTGCCGCATCTATCCTATCTATTCTATCTCTATGAATCCCGATCAACCGCCGTTAATCTGTTTCTCGTCAAATTCAGGTGACCTCTGGGGTTTCCCATCAATTAAAAATGTGTGTACTTCGCCTTTGGACACTGTATTACGGAATCAGAAAGAAACTGTATGCCAGAGTGGCGTTATTTCCCTATTTTTTTTTTAATCCCCTGAAAGGCAGAGCTTAAAAAGAATCTGAGATCGGAAGTAGTGTAGCAGAAATAAGACATTAGGTCTAAAGTAGTGGCTGTCGGGTCGAATAAAAAGGGCTTCTATTTATCTATGTACCTTGCCGCCCTGGTACCAAGTACCATTTCAGCAGACACTAACACACGCACATGCAAATATTGTGTAATATGTATACATTACTTTATAGGAATACCAAGCTATTAGGCAGGGTATACATTTATAACTGTACTGTTATGATTGATAGTCAATTTCTTCTTCTTTATCTACTTCTTTACGTTCACCGGATTTCCGGCGGAAAGTCCTGGTTGTTCGTCGATTTGAACTTTGGCTTTGCACCACGACCTGAGTTTGCGTGTGTATCCGATTTAGATAGAGGCTTATTTGCGTGCAGTCTATGTTCCCTGCTTCTCAGGCAGATTAACTTCCCACAGTTTGTTTTAGCAGTTATAAGAACGGGGAAGATGGCTTTACACTGGACACATTGTGAGAAAAGACAATCTGGTCTCAGAAATGTGAAACATGGAGTCTGAGTGAAGCAGTGTTGTCCAATAGAAACCCTAATTCGAATGTTAGTGAGAGAAGCCAAAGATGCTGGACTGGATTCCATGCACGATATCGAAGTGATGCACAGGACGGAACTGAATGGAGGAATAGACTGTGAGCCCTCTGTGACACACAGTAGTGTCACATGGCAGTGAATGAATGGTTTATAATAATAAGTTGGTAGTACAGAAAGGCCGGTCTTGAATAGGCACCAGGCGAAGTCATGGAAAGTAAAGGCGGCCGGTATGATGCTGACCTCATCACCCACCAAGTGCCGATTGGTGTATAAAATACAAGTTTAGCCCTATATACCCAAAACGCATGAATGCGTGTAAAGGGGCCTTAACCTTAGAACGGAAAGGGTTAATTGGAAGAGGACCACTGTTAAAACAAATGCCCTCGCTGTGTGAAATCACTTCTATATTTAGACTGTCAGTTGCACGACCCGTGTGATCTCGTGAGGACTCAATGGCCCTCTTGAGTGTTGAAACAACCGGACAAGGATAAGCGTCACGGGATGAGTCGCCTGTGCTGTTGCTCTAGGGACGGAGCCTAGTTTATGTGAACCGTGAGCAGAGTTGAAGTGGGAATCATGCGCACGTCGCCGGTGTTTGAAACACACAGTCTGGTGTTTATGTCAATATATCTCAGATAGATGTGTGTGTGTGTGGGCAGCCTGGAGCAGGTCAGTACTAAAGATATATGGTGACTGCTTTTCTGTAGCGTGAGTTGAATTAGCTGCTGTGTGATTTGTTTGTGTGATAATTACACCCACCCAGGTCTGCCTGTGATTGTCTGTCTATCACACATTAACATCTGTCATTTTTAGTGCTGGACTGTTTGTACTGGCGCTGCTGACGTCTGCCTTATGCATTAATTGTGTGTGATATTGGCTTTGCTGAGACTGCTGTTTGTATCAGTTGTTTCACAATGGAAAGTGATGGATATTCTTTTTGATTTTCCTAGGCACAGGAACTGGGCAACTATAGGTTGACCATTTTGCCATGAAGTTGGAACTGCTGTTTCCTTGATGACCTACCTTGTGACCCACGTCTCGGTAGAAGTCTCCACAGACGTCAACAGAAAGAACCATCCCTGTTCCCCCACTTTCAGGCGTGTTGGGCACATCTGGCTAGACATTTAGTTTATGGATCAGTCGGAACTCTGTGGGTCGACATAACTTTACTTGTAACCCACTTAAGACTGGGTCGACTTGGGAGCCAAGATCATTTAAAAAAAAAAAAAAAAAGACCCGCTGTGTCCGGCTACAGCAGTGCGGCTGTTGTCTGTAGAAATACTTTTTGGATTAACAAGAACGCTAAACTAGTTTTCATTGTACAAACGCAGTTGCTACTCCTGATGATATTCGACTTAGATTCTCAGTCAGTCAGTCAATCAGTCATTCAGTCAGTCAGTCAGTCAGTATCATGTCCTTTGCAGAACCTTGCACCCATAACAACCCTCTGGAAAACTTTTCGATCACAAGTAAGATGTCCCATTTCCGATACACCCATCTGGAGATCATCTGCCACATCCTGCACCCATATTCTCTTTGGCCTTCCCCCTCCTCTCTTCCCGGGCATACACCCCTCCATTATTGTTCTCTTCAAACTTCCGTGACGTTTCAGGTGACCACAACATATTTCAATTTTCTATGTTTTATGGAGAAGAAATTTGTGTTTATGATGAAAGATCGGAGGTTGTGGAATTTTTTTTTTTAAATATCTTGGGTCATTAATTACCAACAACGGTAACACAGTGAAATAAATTCAACGACGACTATCAGTTGCTCTACAAAGACTAAAACAAGTGAATAAATTAGGGAGTGGGACAGACAGAATTACAAAAATTCGATTGCTCAGAGCAGCGTCTTTTCCCTTGCAACATTTGCATGTGAGACCCGGACACTTTTTAAACAAACTGAACAACGCATAAACGCCTTTGAATACAAATGTTATAGACGTATTCTAAGACTATCATGGTTAAAGAACAGAACAAATGCATCCATACTTCAAGAACTGAACATTGAAGAATTTTGACTGTTAGGACCAGTGTTACCACTTTTCTTTGACAAAAAATATCTAAAACGGTGTCAAAAATATCTAAAAAGATCTAAATCTGAGTGGAAAAGATCTAGAAAAAACATCCAAATTGAAAAAGTCAAAAATTACATAGCTTTTGTTATGACTTACCCTACATAATCATGTCCTCACCTTCACTGATGTCTGCCTCACAAGATCCACAGGATAAACTTAGCTTGGATAATGAAGTTGAAGCTTCAGATCCAAAATGACCCTGGTATGCTTTAGCTGTTCAAATTTCTTTATAAGTGGAACAGTAGGCTTATTTCTCTAGTCTCGTCAGGCCGAATTTTAATGGCACGATAGCATTTAAGAGGTCAAATTTCATCCTGTTTTTTAGGTTAGATTTGATATAATTTCTAGCACTGAAAACTCTTTATTCGTCAGCAGTTCAGTGGGGTAGTATCATGGCAGACAGGGCACTTTAAAGAGCTTACAGAATGGACTGTTTGATGAGGCATCTTTAAATTGTCTCACTTCACTCCACAACGCTTTAGTTTCTGTTTTGTTTGTCCATTCAGCTAACTTTATTTTGGTTAACTGATATTCTGCTTCCGCGACACTATTATCAGTAGCCCCTAAAAATGTCATAACTTTACAATATTTAGGTATGTCCTTTATTGGCTGAAGTATGTTGCTTACAGAAAAAAGTGAAATATTTTTCAAAACATCTAGATTTTCAGGAAGTCTCTGTTTCAATTGCTTCAGTAATGAGATAAGTAAATCTTGACAGCGTTTTTTTTTTAAGTTGTTCTCTTCATTCTCTGTTAATAGTCCCTTTTTTTTTATCATCATCAATTTTCGATTCGATTTAATATCCAAGGTGTGGCTTAGGAGCCAAATAGCTCTCTATAGTGCAAGTGAGCAAATCAGCTTTAGAAGTTGGCAACACCAGTCTTTTTCGAGTGAAATAGCAAGGTGAGATCATCAAGTAATTTAACTTTATCAACAAGTTTAGATTCGAACAGTTTATTAACTTTTTGCACTTCCATTAGAATAGGTTATAAAAAGAGAATGAATGACACATTTTTTTCATCATTGTACATTCCATATAGGACTTCAGCTGTGTAGCACTTTGTCTTGTTATTTCAAAATGTGTCTTCAACTTCAGCCATTGCTTCATAATTCTGTCAAAAGTTGGTTAAATTGATAACCATCTTGCAATCTGACAGAATTTTCGGTGGTGTGGAACCATCATTCAAGGCTGTATATAATGTATTGTATTGTATTGCTGTTGTCTGACAAATGATTTGGGAAAACCAGTAAAGTGTTTCAGCAATAAGTTATTCCAAATTCCTTGGTAAATATTTAGATGAAGCATGTGATAACGCTAGCTGCAATGAAAAAGAAACGCAAAGTCAGCACAGTGAGGATACGGTTGAAACAAAGTTAGTATGATTTACGCGCGTTTTTATTATTCAGTACCGGGGCTGCCAGATATTTGTGCGTTGACCCCAGTGAGAGTTCAAAGTTCAAGTAATGGCAGTTGTCACAATATACGTGCCAGACCAAAATAAAAATATTGTAGTAAATATTTTACATAGTAATTATTAAATTGACAATAAAAGAAAAAAAAATCTATAAAATATCCAACTCCATATGAAGGAATCTAGAAAAACATTTACGATCTAAACGTCAAAAACAGTATCTAAATGCAATGAAAAAGATCTAAAATTGGATATAAAAGATCCAAAGTGGCAACACTGGTTAGGACGATGAAACACCAAACTTTGATTCAACTCCGAGTTTTAGTTCCGTCCCCTTGCCGATATCGATGTGCGTTAGGATTACGGGGCGTACGTTTGTTATCTCCCCTGTGTAGACCTCTGCACTGATCGCCCCCAAGGCTTCCATAACGATAATCCTAGCAATTTATCCACTGTTGTCACTTTGGAAGTTTTACATCCAGGTCTAGTTGTTTCCCCATGCATCTGGATGTTGTTTTTGACGTTTAGGTGGTAGATGTATTTCGAGATATTGTTTGATCCGTTTCTAGATGTTTTATGTGAAAGAAAAGTGGCAACACTAAATCTATCCTTGTTACGCTGTTTGATTTGGTCAAAGACGGGCTCTCAGTTTTAGTTTCCCTCTCTCACGCTCTCTACCATCCTGTCTTTCACATGTGTGTTCTTATCTTGTGGTATATATTTAGTTTTGCTCCCGCTTTTTTCTTCACCCTTATAGCTCGAACTTTCTCCGACATTCTTCTTCTTCTTCGCGTTCACCAGCTGTACATTCTGGCGGAAAGTTCTGGTTGCTTGTCCACTACTGAACTGCAGTCCTGCTCCAGAACCTGAGTGTTGCGTGTGTATCAGTTTTACAGATCTCACTCTCTTGAATACAGACTGTTGGCTCCTTGCCTCTCCGTCAGATGCACTCCGACTTCAAAGGAAGCTCCCCAATTAGTCGACTCTTACGACATGCTTTTGGGGAGGCAGTGGGTCTATTCTTGTTTTCCCTTACAATGGGGCCCCGGATCCCACACGGGGGTCTCCGACATTAATCTCTCCCTCATTGTACCCTAAGCCTACATACATTGTCTTTAACCGCACATTGCCTGCACCTCACATTGATTGTTATTTTCTGCCCCACATTGACTTCACGTGCCCTTTCTGTCACATTCTCTGTCCTTACTCTCTCGAACCTTACCTTACACACTTATTTAGTCATTTTCACTAATTCTTTGCCGTCTCCCCCCCCCCCCCCCCCACTCTCTCTATATCTCTCTGTCTCCTCCCTTCTCTTTGTCTCTCTCTCTCTCTCTCTCTCTCTCTCTGTATCTGTCTCTGACCCTCTCCCGTCTCTCGCCCTCTCTGTCTCTCTCTGGTTTACTGTAAGTGCCGTCCAGACATCAGAAATACGAAGCTGCGGGCGACAGTCTGTTAAAACTGTACAACCCGAGATCCAGTAATGGAATGAGAAGATTGCTTCATCTTATTACGTCAGTGCCCATGTTTACCGGCGCCCGAGTTTCCCCTGTCTCCGTCAGGACGTGTCAGTTTTCCCGGGCAAAATCTCCCGCCAAGGACACTTCAGTACCAGACGTTACCAGTAAATAATCTATAACTATAGTTTGTTGATCGTTTGGCGGGAAGATAACCGCTTCAGCGATGGCTGCTAAAACTGTGGGGATAGACGCAGAAACTTGGGGGCCTCAGGAACTTCGAGGGCCCCCCCCCCATCCCACAACACGCAGAATGGTTCGTGGGAGGGGTGGGGGAGTGAAAGCGCCCCAGTAATTTTGTAAGCCCTATCAGATATTTACTTAAACATTGTGTATACTATTGAAAGAAACTTAGTAACCTTTTAGCATATTATAATTATTATACTCTTCAACTAGGATTATGTCCCTTATATAATCCCGACTTTTTGTCTAGAAAATATGTTCAGTGAGGGGAGGGAGGCTGATAGGCCATGCGTTATCAGTGTTAGCGCGCCTGACTGGGACTGTGTTTACTTGACGTGTAGACAGGCGGCATCTAATTATTGCACACAAAAACAGAACGGCTGACCGTTGCTAACACACACACACACACACACACATACACGCACGCACGCACACACACACACACGCACACACACACGCACACACACACACAAGCCATCGGCTGGCTAGTAATCTTTCGTTTAACGGCGAGCTGATTGTATCTAGGACAGGGCAGGCATTCTATAACTGATTGCCTGTGTAGTCCATCTCGGAGACCATTGAAATTTTGAAATGGCGTCACCGGCCATTACACGATGGCTAGAATCCGTATGATAGAGTATACGCATCACACGTTGCATGGGGCTGAAAACGTTAACAGAACCGGTAATTTATAAAAGGTGTATCTAAAGCAAGCAATTCCTTGGTGGGATCATTATCCAGCAGTATCTTGGCGGGGATCACAGCATTATAAAGAGCTACACATGATCCCATGTTTTAGAAGTCGTTTAGTTGTCTCCTGAGGGGTCGCTTCTCCATCCAGCGACAGAAGTGACCATGGCGTGCGTGATGAATTATTCCTGCTTGTGGTCAAGGCAATTTATGGCCGGGTCAGTACGTGGCCTCCTATAAGTCCGATGGTTGAAGTTAATGAGGAAATGGCTTTAGTGGATCGCGTGAAGCACTAGGGGGTCGTGATGTTGTGGCCTGACACCTGCTGCCACGACCAGGAAAGGTCGTGATTGCTCCGGAGTACTCTAGACTGTCAGCTTGATCGCTTTAGTGACGCCCTGTTGGCTCGGGTGTGACTGAAGCGCTCACTTTCCTGTTCTTGTTTCTAGTGCCGTACACGGATTGTTGCTTATGGTGACGCGTCTGCTTCCATTCGATTTGCAAGGTCAATCGCTTGGTGTGTGCTTGAGATTGACAGTGTGTTTCTCTCTCTCTCTCTCTCTCTCTCTCTCTCTCTCTCTCTCTCTCTCTCTCTGTGTGTGTGTGTGTGTGTGTGAGAGAGTGTGGGGAGGGGGCAACAAGAATGGGAAAGTGAAAGAAAGAAAGTTACATAAAAAAAGACAAAAGAGAGGTGGACATGAGAAGAGAAGAAGAGCAAGAAAGAAAGAAAGAAAGAAGAGAGAGAGAGAGAGAGAGAGAGAGAGAGAGAGAGAGAGAGAGAGAGAGAGAGAGAGAGAGAGAGAGAGAGAATTTGCACGCTTTTTCAGGAATTCATTTAGTCAAGCAAGCTAGAAAACATTTTCCGACAAAAATAACCCGGACAGTAAAATGCCTGCAAAAGTCGGATGTGTCGACCTAAAGGCGCACACAATTTAAACGGGCACAACACATTTACATCTTCGGATGAACGAAGAAGAAGAAGAAAAAGAAGAAGAAGAAGAAGAAGAAGAAGAAGAAGAAGAAGAAGAAGAATAAGAAGAAGAAGAAGAAGAAGAAGAAATTCGTCCTCCTATCATAATTACATGCGTCAATGAAAAAAATAATAATAATAAACTCCTCCCATTTCTCAGTTCCCCCCCCTCCCCATCTTTGCTCTCCTTCCCCATCTTGCTCTCCTTCCCCATCTTGCTCTCCTTCCCCATCTTGCTCTCCTTCCCCATCTTGCTCTCCTTCCCCATCTTGCTCTCCTTCCCCATCTCGCTCTCCTTCCCCATCTTGCTCTCCTTCCCCATCTTGCTCTCCTTCCCCATCTCGCTCTCCTTCCCCATCTTGCTCTCCTTCCCCATCTTGCTCTCCTTCCCCATCTCGCTCTCCTTCCCCATCTTGCTCTCCTTCCCCATCTCGCTCTCCTTCCCCATCTTGCTCTCCTTCCCCATCTTGCTCTCCTTCCCCATCTCGCTCTCCTTCCCCATCTCGCTCTCCTTCCCCATCTTGCTCTCCTTCCCCATCTTGCTCTCCTTCCCCATCTTGCTCTCCTTCCCCATCTTGCTCTCCTTCCCCATCTTGCTCTCCTTCCCCATCTTGCTCTCCTTCCCCATCTTGCTCTCCTTCCCCATCTTGCTCTCCTTCCCCATCTCGCTCTCCTTCCCTCTGGTATTCTAATTCGCACCATGCAACTATTTAAAGAACAAATTAGTTGCGTATCCCTAAATCAGTGTTCCTCAACCTGTTGACACCGGCGGCTCACCAAAAAACGGTGCAGGTTGTTTCACTGCGCTCCTGATAGCTAACCAACCACTGGGAAAACATACATGGCAGATTTTTTTTATGTGTTTGTGGGTTAAACCAGATGTCACACAAATTGCAGTTTTCGGCTAATTCGTCTACTTTTGCTCCTTAAAGATTAAAACTCTACAATAACTTTCTTTCGATTCCTTCGTTTGGTTTTTATTGTTGACATGCCAGAGAAAGTTTGTTCCCATAAATAAGAACTTCTTGAAATGGTAATCCAACAGACTGACAGAAAAACCACCTGTGCTATCTCGTGTCATGATCAAGCAGAATCTTTTGGTGGCCCACAGGGACTTTTCCTCGGCCAACAGGGACTTTTCCCTCGGCCAACAGGGACTTTCCCTGGACCTACAGGGACATTTCCTGGACCTACAGGGACTTTCCCGTTGTTCACATGGACTTTTCCTGGGCCCACAGGGACTTTTCCTGGACCTACAGGGGCTTTTCCTGGACCCACGGGTACTTTTCCTGGACCTACGGGGACTTTTCCTGGACCTACGGGGACTTTTCTTGGACCTACAGGGACTTTTCCTGGACATACAGGAACTTTTCCTGGGCCCACGGGGACTTTTCCTGGATCTACAGGGACTTTTTCGCGGCTCACAGGGACTTTTCCTCGGCCCACAAGGATTTTCCCTCGGCCCACAGGGGCTTTTCCTCGGCCCACAGGGACTTTCTCTCAGCTCTCGGGTGTAAGAACACTGCTTTACAGGACGTTGCATTTTTGTGCTGTTATGGTTGTTTTGGTAGGCACATTTACGTTCAGTAGCTTGCAATTGCCACTAGACAGTCGACTCTCGATACCACTGTCGAAACCACCGCAAGGCGATCTGCTGCCAAATCGCCTGCAGTTGGGATCGAATCCGGCAGCTCGGCATTACGAAGCGCGCTCGTAACGTAAATGCCAGAGAAACCGATATGCGACTTTAACTGCCTGCAAATACACCATCAGAGACTAAACTTGCTCAGCAGAAAGCCCGGTTATGTCAAAAACAGACACTTACTCAGGGTAACGGTAATCTCCACTAGCCTGGTATGACAGGAGGTCACCCAACGATCCACAAGTCGCTAGACTGCCCCCGTGCCACAGATACTAACCCAGGCAACAGTCAGGAACACAGCACCCCCAGCCCAACGTCTGATCAGACAATTTGCATTTTAAATAGGTGTCTGCAGCAGGAGCTGCTGACGCCTCTGTTAACTCTTTCTTCTTTGGCGTTAGCCCGTGAAGGGCTGCTGAGTTTACAGCAGGCTGTTGCCGGGGGCCCCTATATAACTCAGCCTCTGTGTTGAACGGGATATCTGGGACTTGTTCCCGGGTGATCCTCATCCGAAAGGTGGCGCTTTGTGTATATCGATCGGTGTGATGTTCTGCTGGGGTTGAATATCGGTCAGTCAGTGTGGTTTACAGCCGGACTGTGATTTCTGCGCCTTTGAGCCCAACATAACCAGTATTAGCTACAGTATAATAAGTCGTTCTCAAGACAAGATTTTGTTCGTGGCAGTGGGTGTGTTATCTCACAAGGATTGTGAAAGCATTCACTACCCTCTAAGCTACAAAGCTGCACTTCTTATATTCTTCACAACATACAACAACCCACACAACATACTCACACAGCATACAGCCCACACAACATACAGCCCACACAGCATACAACCCACACAATATGTGTCCGGAATAATAAAAATTATATACTTGTCCCAAACAATGGACAGTCCACTCAGTCTGAAACAGCACGTACTCTACGCTACATATCTACTGCAGGACTGTATGTTCAACATATATCGCATACATTCCTTCCCCTCAGATTCGTAGCCTCTCCCGTCATACTCGCGCGCGCACAGACCCCCCCCCCCCCATCCCATCAAAACACACACACACACACACACACACAGAGAGAGAGAGAGAGAGAGAGAGAGAGAGAGAGAGAGTGAGAGAGCACTATGCATAGCTGTCATGTTCTAATGTCTAAAAATGGCCTTGACACCATAACCTCACAGTCAACCAAACAAAAAGCCTGACAGTATTCAGAACACAACAACGGCACGAAACACCCCAAAGTCAAGCACATTAATATTAATATAAGCGTCACTAAAGAACAGAAACCAAATTATCCATTTGAGAACAGCCCGGCAATTCAAGACCGGCAGCTCAGATAGATCACAGGCAACAGGATCCTAGCCAATGGTTGTGAACAAAGATGACTTGAGTGTTGCATATGTATGTCTGTCGTCTGCAACAGCCACAACGGGAGCTGGCACACGACTTTGCCGTTCGGGCGGTGTCAGGTCAGGAGGACAACTATGGTTGAAAATTACTTGAGCTGCAAATGTAGGTTAACTTTGCTGTACGCTGAGGAGAACTGGGTTACTTGCGTGTTTGTTTACAACTTTGTATTTCGTACCCATAACTGTGAATCTGCAACCATGACTAAGCAGCAAGTGTAAAGAGGTGAGCTTAGTCAAGAGCACTGTGCAGGCAAGCACAGAATAATCAGTAGTCAACCAAAACAGAGCTAGTGTGGTCATCGGCTTTACAGCCCTGATTTATTGAGGAGGGGATCCGAGCACTTATGGACTGACTGGTTCAGTGTACAGTTAGGATGATCTTTTAACTCACTAACTAAGTAACTGATAGACAGACAGCGATAAGATAAGATAAGATGGCTGGCTGGCTGGCAGACAAGTTGGCTGCACAGATCGATGGATGGTGAAAACTGTCTGTCTCAGTGGTCTCCGAACTTTTTATGTTGGTGACACACATATTAGATAAACATAATTTGGCGACACATGAATTCAGACTACCAGCAGACCAGCGATTAACCTTAAACGTTACACGCCGATTATTCTGTTTAAAGCCCTGCGTTGATGCGACATACCTTTACATTGCAGCTGACCCACTAATGTTTCGCGTCACACAGTTTTGAAAGCTGAGGTCTGCATAGTTGATATCCACACACAAAAATGGACAACTCTAGGAAGAAAAGTTTCATTCGATCAATCGGCTTGTCCCTTCCGGTCTTCTACCTAAAGATTTGCTGGTTAGGTTTAAGTTAGTCTCCCCAAGCAAAGTATGTTATGTTTCATTCGTAAGTTTATTGGGCTGGTCTACTTTCCTGCAGGTTACGAGTGTGTCGCTCTATTGTTTGCTTTCTGAGTTGTCTTGCATTTACGTTTTCAGTCCAAGAAAGAGAATGCCTGTGACATAGGTTGCAGTACTTTCTATGGAGATTGTGTTAGACCCAGTTTGTCCATGTTTTTTGGAGTGTTAAAAGCGCTGGCGTGTTGAAATATACAAGCGATATAAACGACATTGCGAAAAACCCCGAAACCTTGTGCCAATGATGCGTGGCTCAAGGTCTACCAATCAGAAGGGAGCTAGTGTATATATGGGCAGAATTTGGGGAGACCAACGTTAGTTTTACCGATTTGCTATTCCATCTTGAGGTTACAAAATCTCAGTTTTGATGAGACCATCAAGGCAGATCCAGTTCAGCCTCCAAAGAAGTTTAATTAGGCGACCCTTAACGGTTACGTCAGCCAGGTGTGACCTGCAGTCCTAAGTGGGTACGGACGAAATCAAGGAAATTAATCCAAGGATCTGTAACTAAAAACTGCAAGGGAACAACGTGCACATAACAAAGAAATCGACGTTTCGGCCAGAGGCTTTCGCGACATGAACTACACAACAAACTTTAAAGAAGAAATATTAAGAAAATAATGGGAAACAAGGGACGTAAACGTAACAGATTCGGGTAAAAGCAGGGATTGTCTGTCCCTGTGCTATAGGCCCGACACTGAGAGCGAGACGGGTGTTGGTGCACGTGCTGACATCGGGGACCTACAACTTAGGACTTTGTCCAGACACGACTTAGGACTATGTCCAGGACAGGCAGGATGTATGTCTGTCCTGACTCCTGTGTTGTATTTGGTAATTAGATCACAGCAGGACGAGTGTCTCACCTTACTTTGTTTTAGTTCGGGATGTTTAGTTGAGGGAGCCTGTGGAACCAGAGTTAGACGGGTGGACAGTTGGTCAGGTGGAGGGGCGGAAAGATAGATACGGACGGACAGACAGTTAAATAGATGTGGCCACATAGATGGGTAGACAGACTGGTGGAGAGGTAGCTAGGTAGGTAGGTAGGTAGGTGGTGATGGTAGTAGTAGTAGTGTCATGTATAGGACGTAGTCAGATATAAATGAGCTACCATGCATCAGAACTTGGTAAAATATGACTGAGACTATGTATCAGAACTTGGTTAGATATGACTGAGACCATGTATCAGAACTTGGTCAGATATGACTGAGACCATGTATCAGAACTTGGTCAGATATGACTGAGACCATGTATCAGAACTTGGTAAAATATGACTGAGACTATGTATCAGAACTTGGTTAGATATGACTGAGACCATGTATCAGAACTTGGTCAGATATGACTGAGACCATGTATCAGAACTTGGTCAGATATGACTGAGACCATGTATCAGAACTTGGTAAAATATGACTGAGACTATGTATCAGAACTTGGTTAGATATGACTGAGACCATGTATCAGAACTTGGTCAGATATGACTGAGACCATGTATCAGAACTTGGTCAGATATGACTGAGTTATCATGTATTAGAACTTAGTCAGATATGACTAAGCTACCATGTTTCAGAACTTGGTCAGATATTACTCAGCTACCATGTTTCAGAACTTGGTCAGATATGACTGGGTTATCATGTATTAGAACTTAGATATGACTCAGCTACCATGTATCCGAACTTGGTCAGATATGACTGAGCTACCATGTTTCAGAACTTGATATGACTGAGCTGCTATATAACATCAGTCGGTACTGCTACTTCACCAGCTGTAAAATCCCACAAAAAGTTCGGGTTGCTTGTTCACTTCTAGACTTTGGTCTTGTTCCAGAACTTACATTAGCCACATGTTTATACCGTAAACTGTAGAATGCATTACCGCGGACTATTGCAGTGTGTACCACACACTATTTCAGTTCATACCACATATTATTACAGTTCACACCAAGAATTTTGCAGTTCACACCAAGAATATTGCAATGCATACCACAAACCATTAAAGTGTATGTCGCGGACTATTGCTGTGCATACCACAGACCATTGCAGTGTATGTCGCGGACTATTGCAGTACATACCACAAACTATTGCAGTGTATGTCGCGGACTATTGCAGTTCATACCACAGACTATTGGAGTGTATGTCGCGGACTATTGCAGTGTATACCACAGACTATTGGAGTGTATGTCAAGGACTATTGCAGTTCATACCACAGACTATTGCAGTGTATGTCGCGGACTATTGCAGTTCATACCACAAACTATTGCAGTGTATGTCGCGGACTATTGCAGTTCATACCACAGACTATTGGAGTGTATGTCGCGGACTATTGCAGTGTATACCACAGACTATTGCAGTTTATGTCGCGGACTTTTGCAGTTCACACCACAGACTGTTGTAGTGTAAACTACAAACTACTGCAGTTCTTACCACAGGCTATTGCAGTGTATGCCACACACTATATCAGCGTATGCCACATACTATTGCTGTGTCTACCACATACTATTGCAGTGAATGCCACATACTATTGCAGCGTATGCCACATACTATTGCAGCGTATGCCACATAATATTGCAGTGTATGCAACATAATATTGCAGTTCATTCCACAAACTGTTGCAGTTTGTAGTTTATACCACAGATTATTGCAGCGTATACCACAGACAGTTGCAATTCATAACACAGGCTATTGCAGTGTATACCACATACTTGAGTTTATAGTTACCACTGGCCCCCTTCCCCGTCCAAATCAGTGACCTATCGGCGCAAAACTGTTGACCTTTCACTTACTCAAGCAGAACCAGTAATAGCCTGGTAATCTTATCCAGCAAGGATTGAGCCGAACGCCGCCTTGTGGGGATAATTTATTGTTGCTACGTCTTCTTTGTTTTTCTATTAGCCTTCAGGTCTGTGCCTTCATTATCTCGGGTTTCTTTTGAGCTGAGGTGAAATCAAGGTTAACTGATAGCACCCAGGTCGCCGAAGACGGAAATAATATCCCAGTCTGTAGCGGAAGATACATAAACGAACGTCTATCTCATCTCGTGTGGGTATTTATGTGCGTTTGTGCCATTTGTTGTTCTCGTGGTTTGTGAATGCCTACCAGTCGGGGGGGGGGGGGGGGGGGGGGGGGGGGGGGGGGTTGGTTTGAAACACGGGCGCCGGAACCTGTGGATTTTTTTTCATCGTGACCCCCCCCCCCCCCAACAATTTATGTAAGTTATCTTCCACCCCTCCACCCCCCCCCCATGTTATGAGGGCAGGCTGCCAATACCCATCTAAACCTGTGTGAAAGTAATCTTTTTAAATAGATATTGTATCCGATATATTACCGTATTTCCCCCCTTTTTAACATATATTGTATCCGATATATTACCGTATCCCCCCCCCCAATAATTAACATATATTGTATCAGATATATTACCGTATTTTCCCACTATTTAACATATAATTATTTATTATTATTTTAAGCACTTAAAACAGTGCTGACCCCCCCCCCCCCCCCCCCCTGTCCCACAGAGCTTTCTCTTCCCCCGATTTATTTATGTTGACGCCTGTCTCTTTGGAGATATCTTAATTCGTTGCCCATATTTATGTTGACGCCTGTCTCTTTGGAGATATCTAATTCGTTGCCCATATGTGGGTTGCAGAACCGACCCTAACATTTTCTGGCTGTTGTGGTTTTTCTAGTAAAATTTTGCGTTCACTGGTTTGCTATTGTACTGAACGGTGAGCTCTCGGCACTACTGTCAAAACCAACGCCAGACAGATCGTCCGCAGTTGGAATCGAACCCGGCACCCCGGCATTACGAAGCGCTACTGCGATAGCAGAGGATAGGCCGACCTGGTGTGAGATGTTTGAGGGCGTATGCTCCATTTGAGTCCAAGTCCCAAATTTTTAAAGACTAATCGTCCCTCGAGAATGATGTGATGAAACCACTCTTGACTTCCTTTACTTCCAGTAACATTTCGTGGTATCTGTTTTGGATTGCATCGACGTGCGAGTGAATCCACATCATTGGGGGAGAACGCGGGGGGTGGGAGTGGGTTCAAACTCAGAACGCAGACGGGCTTGCTTTGCTGTCACTTGCCGAGCGCCTGGATTCCATGCACTATTTGAGTATTCCAAGGCGGGTTCTGTAGGATCCGGTTAAAAATTCCAAATGCTAAACAGGCAGCGAAAGCCTCAGTTTGGCATGCATTTGCAGACTTGCACATTGTCCTGGAACATCACGGTCTGGTTGAAGGGGATCACTCGGGATTTCCATATTGTGTCCACTTCTGTCACAACTAGGGCTGTTTGTGTTGTTTTTACTGATGTCCCTTTTTATTCTTCTCCTATCCTAGGATGAATACGGGGTATGGGAAATAAAGACTCTCAGGACTTGATTGAGTCAAAAGTGACATTGCAAGCTAGTAGCAGTCGTTATTTCCTTTTGTGTAGTTTTTTTCTAGGCCCTTTTTACTTTCGCTGGTTTTAAATTGGCCCCTGAACGGTACAGCGCATGTAACGTTGTCAAAAAACAAACGCAATGCAGTCTGCTGTCAAAACGCCTGCAGATGATTTCAGACCTAGTATGTTGGGATTGTGTGTATACAACCCCTAATCCACAGACGCCTGCATAAATTGGTTATAGACTTTGAAAGGTATGCTCCCCGTGCGGGCTCCAGGGCCCTGTTATTGGGAAAACAAGAACAGACCCACTGCATACCCAAAAAGCATGTCGTAAGAGTCGACTAAATAAGTAAATAAATCAAATGGTTTCATGCCATCTGCAGTAGTAAGTAAATAAATCAAATGGTTTCATGTCATCTGCGGTAGTATGCAAAGGATTCATCATTTATGGGGACACTGTGATGTTAGGGATCTGTCACAAGGTTAGGGATAACTTGTTTGGAGTTTGAACGGGGTTTCTGTGGTCTGCCTTGTTGGTCCGCCGTCCAGATATGGAATTTGTAGGTTCAGGATGGTTTTGTAAACCTTTCTGTAGCAGTCTTCAGGAAACAGAGAGATATGCCCTAGTATTTTGTTCAGATACATATAGTTCACCTCTAAGCCACACCGCCTCACTCCCTACCCGATCTTTATTTATGGAATTCATGTGGTTTCATATAATCTACTTTAGTAAGTGAAGGATTTAAATGGCTTCACACCACCAACATCGATAAGTAGTAGTAAAGGATTCAAATAATTTCATGCCGTCTACCGTAATATGTAAAGGATTCAAATGGTTGTATGTCACCCACCATAGTATGTAAAGGTTTCAAACGTTTTCATGTAATCTACCGTAGTATGTAAAGGATTCACATGGTTTCATGCCATCTGCGGTAGTATGTAAATAATTCAAATAGTTTCATGCCATCTGCGGTATTATGTAAATAATTCAAACGGTTTCATGCCATCTGCGGTAGTATGTAAATAAATCAAATGGTTTCATGCCATCTGCGGTAGTATGTAAATAATTCAATGATTTCATGCCATCTGCGATAGTATTTAAATAATTCAAATGGTTTCATGCCATCTGCGGTAGTATGTAAATAATTCAAATGGTTTCATGCCATCTGCGGTAGTATGTAAATAATTCAAATGGTTCCATGCCATCTGCGGTAGTATGTAAAGGATTCAAATGGTTTCATGCCATTTGCGGTAGTATGTAAATAAATCAAATGGTTTCATGCCATCTGCGGTAGTAAGTAAATAAATCAAATGGTTTCATACCATCTGTGGTAGTATGTAAATAATCCAAATGGTTTCATGCCATCTGCGGTAGTATGTAAATAATTCAAATGGTTTCATGCCATCTGCGGTAGTATGTAAATAATTTAAATGGTTCCATTCCATCTGCGGTAGTATGTAAAGGATTCAAATGGTTTCATGCCATTTGCGGTAGTATGTAAATAATTCAAATGGTTTCATGCCATCTGCGGTAGCAAGTAAATAAATCAAATGGTTTCATGCCATCTGTGGTAGTATGTAAATAATCCAAATGGTTTCATGCCATCTGCGGTAGTATGTAAATAATTCAAATGGTTTCATGCCATCTGCGGTAGTATGTAAATAATCCAAATGGTTTCATGCCATCTCGGTAGTATGTAAATAATTCAAATGGTTTCATGCCATCTGCGGTAGTAAGTAAATAAATCAAATGGTTTCATGCCATCTGTGGTAGTATGTAAATAATCCAAATGGTTTCATGCCATCTGCGGTAGTATGTAAATAATTCAAATGGTTTCATGTCATCTGTGGTAGTAAGTAAATAAATCAAATGGTTTCATGCCATCTGCGGTAGTAAGTAAATAAATCAAATGGTTTCATGCCATCTGCGGTAGTATGTAAATAATTCAAATGGTTTCATGGCATCTGCGGTAGTAAGTAAATAAATCAAATGGTTTCATGTTATCTGTGGTAGTAAGTAAATAAATCAAATGGTTTCATGTCATCTGCAGTAGTATGTACAGGATTCATCATTTATGGGGACACCGTGATGTTAGGGATCTTTCACAAGGTTAGGGATCTTTCACAAGGTTAGGGATCTTTCACAAGGTTGGGGATCTTTCACAAGGTTAGGGATCTTTCACAGGGTTAGGGATCTTTCACAGGGTTAGGGATCTTTCACAAGGTTAGGGATTTTTCACACGGTTAGGGATCTTTAACAAGGTTAGGGATCTTTCAAAAGTACTCCTGTGTGCTTACATCATGAGCGGCGCTGCTGCCTTTGTAATTCAATCAGTTGTTTGCTATATATCCTCCATTACCGCCTGGATCCGCCCCTGACTCATAGTTAAGTTCTAGATGACGAAGGTCCTGTGCGCAACCAAATAAGTTGTAAATGAGAACAACAAAGTGCTTCGATTTAAACATGCCTGGCGTGAGTGCCTTAGTTGAAATACCTGGAGTTATTTTACCTGCCATATCATACCTCGACCTTTATCTCACTAATGCGACGCCGCAACCGATCCGAGGCTCTAAATCCTTTTCACAGGCAAACATCCTATTTAAAAACCTATATGGGATTTTAAAAAATATGCAGTGGAATAATACATATTCTAGTGAATAAAATACGCTATCGTGTGTGATGGCTGTAACGACCCGAATGTTTTTTTTTTAAAGTTTGAACATTTCTTTTTTTATCATCGCCAGTCGCCGGCTTTGTGTTATCTACACCCGATCAAGCAGGCTCACGCTGGATACGGGTATCTGAGCCGACGCGTCATAGCTTTGAGTGTCTTTGACGGCCTCAGAGTCGGATCAATCGGTTGAATTTCTAAAGTTCTGTTTGGTTTTAATGTGGATGAAAATCTCCTTGAATTGGTTTGATTGGAGGGTAGGTGAAAAAAAAAAAAGGGGGGGGGGGGTATGAGAGTGAAATGAATGGTGTTAATCATGTGACGGCTAATGACGTGGCCAGGTAATGGATGGTTAAATCTGATCTCAGATCGTTAATTATTGTGTTATGTAGAGGTAATTAATTATTCAAAGGTAAGGGGTTGTTGTAGTTTCTTTGTGTTTCCGGGTTTCCCCGAATGACTCAGGATTGTGTAGCATCTGAAAGCACTGTGAGTGGAGATTCTGTCTGTCTCAAACATAAGACTTACTGTTTCTTTCTTATTCACATTCACGCTCTTTCTCCTTCTCTCCCTCCTAGTTGACATTCTCTTGATCACTTGCTCTTACCCCACCACCTCTGCCAACCTCAGGCAGACAGACTGCATCTATCTTCCTGCCTCCGACCCTCCGAAACTCAAGCAGACTAACTGCCATAAATAAGAAACCCAACCCACAAGAGAAACTACCGCAGCCCTGAATCGGACTGACTTCGGCGAGTCATAAAAACCTTTTCAACCGTTGGAAGGAATTATGTTTCCGCATCTAGTGGCTGGCATGTAGCCAACATAGGCTGGCATTCCTCTCCCCATTTTCGTTTATCGTTTATACAAGGGATCAACATCTTTGCACAAGAGTAGTAACCCATGATGCTCCGTTCCACTTCTAACTCAAGCCTGAGTCTGAAGAATCTCAGCATAGTGCACGAACTCCGTATTACCGGCGAGAATCATGAAAGACTTGGGTAGATTTTTAATTCCAAATTTTGCCTGGGCATCGATGTTAGGTTTCTCTTCTCGATTTCCAACTGCCAAGGGATTTTTTTTTACGTACGCAACAACAATACACTCGAGCGTTCGATCTTACTACCCAGAAACCAGGGAAAATTTACTAAAAGTCCACTTAAAAAAATACCAGCCTTTTCCGGGATCTGAACCCGGGACCTCCAGCACTCGAGACGGACGCCATGTTACGAGACCACTCAGCCCCAGCACTCACACGAGTCGAAGCTCAGAGTTTCTTGTCTTCTGGACCTCTATTCATCCCTCTGCCCTGACACCAGTCGTCTTTGGCTTCCTATCTCATTGATTTCACAACCTCTTTCTGATCAGTATTCTTAACCTTGTAACCCCTGCGAACCTCGAGCATCCCAACATGGGTTCTGGAGCTTCATTGAAAAACAAATTACAGGGGGGGGGGGACCTGGCAGCCCCCCCCCCCCCCCCACACGCCCACAGCAGGCATGTTGTAAAAGGCGACTGATTGTCATGTTTCCTTCGATGTCGTAGTGCATCTGGCTGAAAGTTGAGGAACCAATAGTTTGCATACAATAAGCCAGATCTGTAAAACTCATATGAACGCAAAGCCCAAGTTCTGGAACAAGGCAAAAAGTCCAGACAGGAATAAGCGACCGGACCTTCTGTCGGAGTTTACAGCCCATTAGCACGAAGAAGAAGAAGAACCGAGAGTATAGGAAACATAGTTCTGGGACAGGTGGTAGTATTTTACTCATTAAACCCAATGTTATGACTTGACAACGTCCGCGAAGTAAACCCTGTCAACAAAGGCACGTTGAAGTCGGATGTGTCGGCCGGGACTTTCTGTCGGAGTTTACAGCCCATTAGCACGAAGAAGAACAGCCGAGAGTATTGGAAACATAGTTCTGGGACAGGTGGTAGTATTTTACTCATTAAACCCAGTGTTATGACTTGACAACATCCGCGAAGTTAACCCTGTCAACAAAGGCACGTTGAAGTCGGATGTGTCGGCCGGGACTTTCTGTCGGAGTTTACAGCCCATTAGCACGAAGAAGAACAGCCGAGGGTATTGGAAACATAGTTCTGGGACAGGTGGTAGTATTTTACTCGTTAAACCCAATGTTATGACTTGACAACATCCGCGAAGTTAACCCTGTCAACAAAAGCTCGTTGAAGTCGGATGTGTCGGCCGTGATTTAGCGGCTAGACTCTTCGCCTGCGGACCAGAAGGTCGTGAATGCAGACTGACCAAGCCGGACCCCCCCCCCCCTTTTTTTTTTTCTTCTTTCAAAAATGACATTGGCTGCCAGATCGTCCAGTTTTAAGTGGGTATCAGGTAAAGACCTGGGAAATAAAGTCAGCTGTCGTGGTAATGACTAAATCACCCACCGATTGGTCTGTAAAATTTAAGTATAGCCCAATATGCCCAGTAGGCTTAAAGTGTGCAATAAGTACAGTGAAGCCAACTCTCGTTGTGGTGACGGCACAGTTTTTTTTTTTTTCAATTTATTTTATTTTACGTTGTTTAACATGAAGATCTCTTTCGGCTTTCTTTTTGTCTGTTGTGTTCTCTGACGTCAGCTTCCTTTCCCGGCTGTTCTTCTCCTCTGTTTGAAATGAATTAATCTTCATTCTCTAATGACCTCGGGAGTGAACCAAACGTCCTACATTTTTCTCCTTTGTCGAGGAAGATTGAGCACCTGACGATTGTCCGAGCTGCATTCTTCTTCTTCGTCTTCTTCTTCTTCTTCTTCGTCTTCTTCTTCTTCTTCTTCTTCTTCTTCTTCTTCTTCTTCTTCTTCTTCTTCTTCTTCTTCTTCTTCTTCTTCTTCTTCTTCTTCTTCTTCTTCTTTCTTTTTCTTTTTCTTCTTCTTCTTCTTCTTCTTCTTCTTCTTCTTCTTCTTCTTCTTCTTCTTCTTCTTCTTCTTCTTCTTCTTCTTCTTCTTTTTCTTCTTCGATCAGACGCCCTCATCCCGCCTTTTCGATTTTCAGTCAATCAATCACCTGCCGGGTGCCGTCTTCATAGTGAAGGTTTCCCGCATTGATCTCCTGCTATCTTATTTCTTGATTTTTCACTCTCCCAGACTGCTTTTTGTCTATCTCTTGATGTTGTCGTCCCACTTGTTAATATGTCTAGCTCTTGATCACTTACAGTCTACATTTCTTTCCAGTGTGGTTTTTAAAAGAGTGTTAAGTCTTTCGGCGTGAATAGAATATATTTTTTTTTGGTCCCTCTTTTATTTCGCCAGTAGCTCTCTTTTTAATCGAAGTCTGCTTAGAATCTGTTTTTAATTACTTTATTTTATGAAATATAACCTATACCTCTCTGTATATCCTTGAGAATCAGTTCGATTTTCTGGTTACCTCTTCATTGTCCACATTTCTCCAACGGACAGCAGGGTTATGCATAACATTTGACGACTCAAATTGTTTAATCTACTGTTTGTCATTCTATTCTCACATCTACACTGTTCTCGTATCTATGCAATTCAGGATGTAATAGTCCCAGCAGTAGAAAAACGCCAGCCGACTGACGTCATTAGTAGCTTTGCTGACACTGTTAAGTGACAGTAAGGCCGAACTAAATCATCTTCATGTGATCAACAAACAACATTGCGAGTGTTTGTCTTAGTGAACTCCCACCACCTAGCCAGGCAATTCACGCACGTATAAGGGTTATATGCGAGAGTAACTTATTTTCTGGCGTTTCTCTCATATACTCGTGTCGTTAAAGGCTGAGGGAATAAACTCACTGCGCTCCCCTTCCCACAACAAGCATGCCGTAGACGGCGAATAAGTAGGAATTGTGTGAAATCCAATGTGATGGGCTATCTAAATAAATGCGTTCACAGAGGTCAGATCACGAAAACAGCTGAAAACAGAAATCAGAGAGGTGGATAGAGAAACGGAAAAACTTGACTATATATGAGACATATGGGCAGGTCTTTTGAAGAAGACAGAGAAAAACAACAGGAGACAGTTCTTGAAATATAACGTCCTTCTATCAGAGCATGGAAATGTGTCTGCATCCCAAATCATACACGATGTTTGATATCGCTGGATATAAGAAACATAATCACCAGAACCAGTCAGTAAGTTCTTTGAGTTAAGTCAAGAATCGACATCACAACGCTCGGGGCATTCCCATGAGGGCTCCTTACCCATCTTCAGCAGCCAGCGCAGAGTTCCAATAACAGTGGTGTCAGCAGTATTCTGATTATACGTCCATCTTGTCTTTTCTTTGTCTGCTCGTCACTCTCCGCTGCATCACTCTGTTTATATTATTATTATTGTCTCATTGCTGATTACTAGTTGTTACTTCTGCAGCTGTTGTTATTGCGGCTGTCGTTGATTCCTTGTTTTATGCTACTGCTGTTGTTGTTGTCGTCGCTGAGGCTGTTGTCCATCTAGACCTAGAGACTGACCCGGGCAACTACGCCCCTTCACACCCTGCCTATATATAGCAAGCTATTTTCACCACTGCCGGCTCTGTGGCTAAGTCGATGCGAACGCTTCGTAATGCCGGGATGCCGGGTTCGATTCCAGCTGCGGCCCATGCGCCTTGCGTTGGGTTTGACAGTGGTATCAGGAAAGCCGACCGTGCAGAGAGCAATGGCAAACTACTGGACGTAAATTTGCATAGAAAAACCACACAACAGCCCCTGGGCAACAGCAGTTGGTTCTGCAACGTTCTGTAAAGGATACGCAACTAACCTATTTTCACCATCAGCGATAGGACTGATGTATTTCTAGCTGCAACAGACGGCTAACGAACAACAAATCCCCCGCTCTCATCTACCCCGAGATCAATACTCTGACAGTTTAAGCTCCAGCTTCTCGGCCAGTAAATAAATGTAGAGAGGAAACAACGCGTCCAGTTAACACATCCTTATCCTACCAATGTTTCATCATGGTTCTTTCTTTATGAGGCTCAGTGCCAGAACCGATCAAGTCACTCCATCATTCTCTGCTCAGTTACAAGTAAATACTTTCCCTTTACCCACAGCGGAACCTTAGATCACAAGGTCGGCGGTAACGACGTTAGTATTGCATTGGGGATGTTTCATCTGGCTCGGAATCGCGCTTCTAATCGACCATAGACACGACGCCATTAACATTTTAAACAGCCACTACCCAAAGACGGCAGTTACTTCTCCCCGGCGTCTGTTTTGAGTAGTTAGAAATGTGGCTGTTTGGGGCTCGGGCAGACACCGTCCCTAAGGCTCAGATCAGGTATCAGTTTCCATTCAGACTCACTCGGCCTGGCCGATGAAATCGATGGTCTCAATTCCCGCCGCCTCACATACACAGACGGTAAGTAACAACGATCTATGGATGAATTCCTAGTGGAGACGCAACTATGGCCTATTTAAAGGAGCAGAGCAAGCATCAATAAATACAAAGTGCTTCTCCAGAGGCAATCGATTATAGATCACTAGAGAAACATTTAAAACTGAAATTATTCTTCACTTTCGTCTTGTCTTCCAGATGTGTTGTCCATTAGCCGCCAACCTTCTTGCTTATGAGATATCAATATTGGAAATAATGCGTCTAGCCCGTCATTTTTATGTGAGCTAAACTACCAGACGGGAGGAGGTTAGGCCTTGGCAACTAATACCGCCAGTGTGTTTTTCTAATAGTAGAGTATCTGAACTGTTCGTGAATCTGTTGGCTTCACTGTAGCGTTAGCGTTTCGCGAAGTCGCTGATAGTTTATTTATATTCTTTCAGTTCTTGCAGTTTTCTTCTCTTGGTCTTCCACGCAGTTGTCTTTCTCAGCCTGGTAAATGTAATCCTAATCTCTTTGTTGTGTCTTCGTATCTGTTTGTTTAGCTGTTTACTGTGTGTCAGGCAAGTCTTTTATTGCCTGTCTGCCTAGTCACAAACTATCATCTTCTTATTCCAGCTACCTCATCTAACTTCTGGGGAGATAGGGAGATTTAAAAAAATGGGAGGGGGTGGGGTGTTGGTGAATGGACTTTCTGTGTGATCCGTCTAATGCGTTGCATAAGTTTATCAAAATCGTCAAGACTGTTCTCTGTCGTGTCGTTCCATATTTTTCATAGTCTTTCCATTGTTTTATCTTTATTATATTTCTTTTTTGTGACTCTCTGTGACACTTGAAACCCGGGCATTATCATGTGATGGTTACATCTCCTCCTCCCCCCCCCCCTTCCACCCCTCACCCCACACTTCACTGAGGTACAAGGCGGAAGGAAAGAGAAACAACGAATTTAAACCGTTCAGTTAAAAATCAGAAACATATTGGAAAACCAACACAGGCCATAACTATGAAACAGATTTCCTCTAACACCTGCACATAACAGACCAGACCAAGTCACAATCTTTCGCTTACACACTGGACACTTCAGACTCAACAAATACTCATATGAGTTAGGTATGAGCCAAACAGCTCTATATCGGTTTAAGACTATCCTGTCTTGGCGGAGCAACATATGACCACACTTAGTAAACCGGACAGCTAAGCTTTGGGGAAACCTAAGAGACCCCGAGAAGACATCCCAGACTGTTCTTTCTTGGCGGAGCTGTGAAGCAACATGTAGCCACAAGCACTAGACATGACAACTAAACTTTGGGAAAACCTAAGAGACCTTGAGATGACATCCCAGACTGTTCTTTCTTGGCGGTGCTGTGAAGCAACATGTAGCCACAAGCAGTAGACCTGACAACTAAACTTTGGGAAATCTAAGAGACCTTGAGATGACATCCCAGACTGTTCTTTCTTGGCGGAGCTGCGAAGCAAAATGTAGCCACAAGCAGTAGACCTGACAACTAAACTTTGGGGAATCTAAGAGACCTTGAGATAACATCCCAGACTGTTCTTTCTTGGCGGAGCTGCGAAGCAACATGTAGCCACAAGCACTAGACCTGACAACTTAACTTTGGGAAAACCTAAGAGACTTTGATATGACATCCCAGACTGTTCTTTTTTGGCGGAGCTGTGAAGCAACATGTAGCCACAAGCAGTAGACCTGACAACTAAACTTTGGGGAATCTAAGAGACCTTGAGATGACATCCCAGACTGTTCTTTCTTGGCGGAGCTGTGAAGCAACATGTAGCCACAAGCACTAGACCTGACAACTAAACTTTGGGAAAATCTATGAGACCTTGAGATGACATACCAGACTGTTCTTTCTTGGCGGAGCTGTGAAGCAACATGTAGCCACAAGCAGTAGACCTGACAACTAAACTTTGGAAATCTAAGAGACCTTGAGTTGACATCCCAGACTGTTCTTTCTTGGCGGAGCTGCGGAGCAACATGTAGCCACAAGCAGTAGACCTGACAACTTAACTTTGGGGAATCTAAGAGACTTTGAGATGACATCCCAGACTGTTTTTTCTTGGCGGAGCTGCGAAGCAACATGTAGCCACAAGCACTAGACCTGACAACTAAATTTTGGGAAAATCTAAGAGACCTTAAGATGACATCCCAGACTGTTCTTTCTTGGCGGAGCTGTGAAGCAACATGTAGCCACAAGCAGTAGACCTGACAACTTAGGTTTGTAGAATCTAAAAGACCTTGAAGACGACATCCCAGTTCATGACCCACAGTGGATTATGCTCATGACCAGAGATCGGTATAAAAGAAGAAGGATGCCTGCCGGTAGATTACGTCTTTGAATGCTGCCTTCCACTTATCTTACTGCTTTCTGATCTGTCTGTCCACCTGCCTGCCTGCCTGTATGTATGCCTGTTTGTCTGGTTGCCTGCCAGTCTACTTTGCTGTTTGTCCTTCGTGTCCTCACTCCATTCTGATATCATTGTTGTACGCGAAGAAGGAAGAATATAGTCAGCGTGAGAACCTAGAGTTGATGCTATCGGAGAGTTCATCCTCTCACTGTCATCACACGGTAACGATATCATCTTGCCAGATTATCTCCTGAATCAGCATTAATACTGTGACCTCGTTAATACTGTAACCTCTTTATTACTGTGACCTCATTAATACTGTGACCTCGTTAATACAGTCTCATAGAAACATTTACTCAGCACACAGCTGCAAACAGAGACCCGGAGACACGTGTAGCTCAGCAGCTGGCAGTTGACGTCATTCACACCTACTGTTGAGGAGCCGCTGACCGAACGGTTAGAACTTTGGGATTTTAAGCGGGAGACCCCTGGTTCCAATCCTCCATAAAGTCGTTTTTTTTTTTTGGAGTAAAAATGAAATTCTTACCTGCACAGTCTGTGGCGACGGCACCAGCCATGCGGCCCTAAATCCCCAAGCTCAAAGACTCCACTGCCTAAGCCTCAAGAGAAGTAAATAAAGTCAGTAATGGCCGTTTTCTGTAATAAAGTGCTGACTGTTTCCTCTTCTTCTTTGTTCACCGGCTGTAAGCTGCGGCGGAAAGTCCTGGTTGTTCGTCCATTTGGACTTTGACTTTGTGACAGTGCTTAAGTTTTGGGTGTACATCTGTTTTACTGGCTTTTTGTGTGCAGTTGTTGGTTCCTAGCCACTCTAGCAGACGCACTCTGACTTCGGAGGAAGTGCCCAGTTATTCGCACTCTACGACACGCTTGTTGGGGAGGCAGTTAGTCTATTCTTGTCTCCCCCCACTCCCCACAATGGGGCCCGTAACCCACACGGGGAACTTACTGTTTATATTATCAGTTTTTGCAGAGAGAAATATCTAGTCTACTGTAGAATTGTAAAAACTAGTCATTTTTGTCTCAAGAAATCAGTTTCAAGCAGTCTGTGCTCATGAATAGGGTAAATAATGACAATATGAGACTGAAAGAACTAAACCTTCAAATAGGTAAGAATGTTGATAGAAAAGAGTCAGGAAGGTGTGCTATGTTATGATTCATCCGTGACTGCGTGGTACAAAAAGAGTTAATAAAACTGTTGCCATGAAGGTAATCAAAATATAGATGCTCGTAGTGATGTTTGGGCCTGGAGAAATGAAAAATAATGTTAGTCAGTAAAATAATCACATATAACACACTGGATGGGGCACATCATTGAGAAAGAGTAGATCGTGTCAAAAGAAACTACAAACGCAAGGCGAGTCGCTAGGTACCGACACGTGAAGAACTCCAGCACCGAGAAGACGTGTTTGGTGGCAGCGACTTGAGTGTGAGAACTAGTCTCAAATACTTGTGAGAGCTGCAGACAATGAGTGCAGCTTTATCGTAGGGCCGAGATAAACTCTTGGATGTCATGTTGGTTTCAACATGTTTATAACATGCGGTCTCTAGTGTCTCTCTCCGTGTGGGAAAGTTGTTGTCTGCTTTGCCCTAAGGGAAACACTGGCAGAGGTAACTCCGTGCGAGGGTAAAGTGTTATGTTTATGTGAATGCTTTTCCGGGCGTGCTGAGTTCGTTGTGTTTTATTTATATTACAACCTATTCTCTTCAAATGTGCGGATATATTGATTTCAAGAGTCGACGTCTGTGGTTTAGAGCTTGAGAATTTACTTTAATCAATCCTGACATCCAGGTTCGAAGTTTCTAAGTCAGATACAGTTGATTTAGTTGACTTTTGTATGTGGTACTTTTACTGTGATATGACCGACGTAGCGAGGCATAATCAGTTCACACATGTAAGCGTTAGCAAGTGACGATTACACTAGATATGACATCACGTGATATTTTGCTCCTTCTCGCTTCGTTATGCAGGCACAGCTAGCATTGCATTACTAGTACTTGTAGCTTTCACACCTTACAGTTTCTGCATTCTCCGTGTAGGTTCCGGAGCCTCGTTGTGTAGAAAACAATAGACCCACTGCCTAATTAAAGCATGTCGTAAGAGTTGACTAAGTGGGAGATTCCTTCGAAGTTGGATTACCTCTGTCTGAGAGGTAAGGGACCAGCTGTCTGCATGCAGATGAGTCAGGCCTGTAAAACGGATTTGCACGCAACAGAGTTTCTGGAACAGGACTAGAGTCCAGAAGTGGACGAACACCCAGAACTTTCCGCCGGAGTTTAAAGCCGGTTAACGCGAAAAAGAAGTTTCTGCATAGATGTCCAGCGTTCGCTGCTTGAATTAGCAGGGGCCCTATGCTAATTTATCTGTGTCATGTGACTTTCCATAAATAAACATTTAATTCTTGGTTATTGAAAGGCCCTACCGCCATGGTCTGCCCGGAAGGCCAATACTGCCTTTAAGACCGCACTGCGTAAGCCCTCCGTCTGAGGCGCAACAGTCTCGATTAGTCAGTCCCGCAGACAGTACTGTTCTATAGCCACCACGACCATACAGCAGCCAGCGTCTGATGGATTCAGAGCGCACCATATCAAGAATCTTGTCTCCTCTAAAACACGTTTCCCGTCCCACAGACGGGGATTCCCCACAGAGTCCGGCAGATTTAACTGATTAAGTGGGGAGAATATAGAAGACGGTCCTCAAGGAGTTGCTGCCGAAGGGGCTTCACCAGCTACCGATTTAGCCATCTAATCCGCTTACAGGTGGTCGTTAAACCAGAACAGTGCTTGATTACAGGAACTGAAGCCGACTGGAGTCTTCCTTTGTCACAAGTGGTAACTCGGGGGTACCCAGGGGGCGACTGTTGGCGTTTGTTTACGGTTTAGAGAAGAGTTGACAGTTTTTTGGTTTCGTTTGTTTTGGTAAGGAGTCGCCGGGTTGGCTTAATAAGTAGTATCGTCAAGAACGTTCCTGATATACTGAAGTGAATTGTCAACAGTTCTTCTTCTTCTTCTTCTTCTTCTTCTTCTTCTTTTTCTTCTTCTTCTTCTTCTTCTTCTTCTTCTTCTTCTTCTTCTTCTTCTTCTTCTTCTTCTTCTTCTTCTTCTTCTTCTTCTTCTTCTTCTTCTTCTTCTTCTTCTTCTTCTTCTTCTTCATTACGTTGACGGATTGTATAATTCCGACGGAAGGTTCTGGTTGTTCGTTCATCTCTGTCTTTTCCAGAACCAGATTGTTGTATGCACACTCATTTGACAGATCTGACTTATTTGTATGCAGAATGTTGGTTGCTTGCCTCTCAGGCAAATGCACTCTGACTCCGAAAGAAACCTCCAGTTAGTCGACGCTTACGACTTGCTTGTTGGGTAGGCAGTGGATCTGTTCTCGCCCCCCCCCCTCCACACACACACACACAGTGGGGCTCCAGAACTCACGAGGGTGGGGGTGGGTGGGAATGAAACAGCAGTTCGATTATTGAACAGCATAATGGAGGCGGCGTAGATATTACTTTATTAACAATATAAACAGCTATTTATTCATCGTTGTTTAATTATTGTTGCATGGTCATTGTAATCTCATTATTTCTTTAATGATCTTTTCTGTCGTGTTATTTCAGGTGCACATGATGGTGTCCTAGACATGAGAATGGCACTTCCACGAAAATCCTACCTGTATTTATGGCCTCCTTTGTTGTCGATCCTGTACGTCCTGGTCGCCTCCGACTCGCTGGAGAACGTGACCTCAACATTGACCCCTGACCTGAGTACACTGACCACAGCAACGTTTATTAGAACGGCGGGAAGCTCCAGTTTTAAGAGCAGCAAGCCGGTCAGCGTTTACAAGACACATGAGTTCAAAACTCGCTACAGCAATGGGACATTCACTCGGCTCACCGTCAGCAGTACTATTCAAGATGTCTTCATTGGTGCTGTGGATTACCTCTATAGGTGAGTGCTTTGGGTTTGTTGTTTCATCATCTTCCTACATCACTTCTACCGTTAAGCTTGCTGGCACTGGCTGTTGTCTTTAATGTATTCGATCCGTATTTTGTGGCCGTCCTCTTTTTCTTATAGCTGGTCTTCTTTGTGTTTAAGCTTAAACAACCGATCAACATCACGGCACAAAGGGTAACCAATAAGTGTTCCTTTCTACTTATAACTCAAGCTTGAGTCCAGAGAATCTCAGCAAAGTGCACGAAGTCCGTAGCACCAACGAGGATCCTGAAATAGGAGTAGATTTTCAACGCAAAATTTTGCCCGGGCAGCGCCGTTAGGCTACTCTTTTCGATTTCCAACTGCCAAGGGATTCTTTTTTTTTTTTTTTTCGTGAGCAGCAATGCACACGGGTGTCCGATCTTACTACCCAGAGACCAGGGCAAATTACTAGAAGTCCACTGGAGGCGGACGCCATGCCTCAAGACCACGCAGCCCTCGATAAAGCTGGGACTCTAAGATGTAGTGGATGTGATGTTGCTGCGATCTAACGATATAGCCAAACCACTTGATCTCTCTTTCTCGGCGGATCCAGTACAGGTGCCTTCACAATTGGTCTGTTTTTTTTTATTTTTTATTATTCACTCGTTCTTAAACGGCGAGGATTGTGGATTGTCTCAGAATGACGTGATTTTGCGCACATGGACTTCAAAGGATGTCTATGTTTAGTACTGGTAGCTCACTGTTGATATGAGTTGATATAGAGAAGCGGTTTTAAAATGTGTTTGTGATTCATGGAAAGGTAATAAACAAGCCATGGCATTTTGTTCTGAGGCCACATACTTTTTTTTTCCAGTAATGACCGTGGCGTCTGGATCTACCAGTCCCAAATGGGTACCAGGTAAAGTCTTGTGAAGTAAAGGTGACCGGCTTGATGCTGGCACATCATCCACGGAGTGCCGTGTGGTCTGTAAAATATTGGTCTCGAACTATAATCCTAACATGGGTGAAGTGTCCTTCCAACCAGAGCACTGCTGCTAAGATCCGGCTGCTTCTTCAGAATGCTTTGTTCCAGCCGTAGTGGTGTTACCTTTTCTTTAGAGTAAACATGGCATGCTCCTTTTCTTTGGAGCCTGGTTTTTATATTAATGCCTGCTACTTTGCACGAATATTCGGGTGAGGTTTTTTTTTATAGCAAAGACGGTAGAACATCTTTTAATTAACACGAGTTTTGATTTTCAGTGAACCCTGTAGCTAAGTGATGTCGGCCTCTGTGGCGAACGTGCTTCATAATTCTACGGTGCTGGGTTCAATCCCATCTTCGGGCGATTTAGCAACAGACCGCTTTGCATTGGTTTGAGCAATGGTACCGAGAGCCGATCATTCATAGACAATGGTGTGACAAACTACTGGACGTAAAATTCCTAGTCAAATCCTAACAGCCAAAAAAAAAGTTGTCCTGTGAAGGACTCGCAACTAACGAGAGAGAGAGAGAGAGAGAGAGAGAGAGAGAGAGAGAGAGAGAGAGAGAGAGAGAGAGAGAGAGAGAGAGAGAGAGAGAGAGAGAGAGAGAGAAGAGAGAGAGAGAGAGAGAGAGAGAGAGAGAGAGAGAGAGATTGAAGTAGCTATGTAATACCAGAAGACTCGTATTGTAGAATCCGGGGTCCCGTTTTTTGTTGATGTTGAGAGAGAGCAAGAATAGACCCACTGCCTACCCAAAAATGCATGTCGTGAGAGTCGACTGGTTGGGGGGAGGGGGGGGGGGCTTTCTTTGAAGTCGGAGTGCACTTGCCTGAAAGGCAAGGAACTAACAGTCTGCATATAACAAAAGTGAGGTCTGTGAAACGTAAATGAATGCAACATTTAGGTTCTGGAACAAGACTGAAGTCTAGAGGTGGACGAACAACCAGCAAATTCCGCTGGAGTTTACAACCGCTGAACGCGCAGAAGAAGAACAAGAAGAACAAAAAGAACAAGAAGAAGATACACAGGAATACCGTGAAGTTTAATAATAAAAAAAAAAATTGAAAAAAAAAATTGAAGGACGCAGTAGGAAAATGAAAAGGAATTACAACTTACGTGAAACCTGTAGGGAAGTGCAGCATGTCGCCTCCAAGCTGACGGCATCGCTTCGCTGAAGGGGCAGTAAGTGCATTTACCGGAGCCATAGTCGCATAGTGGGTATCAAGCTCTAGATAGGGCCTGGGTTCAAAACACCTTTAATTATAGTTTCGATCGATCGCTATGTCTACGTTCCACAGGCAGCGGGGAGATTGTGTAATCCACCCTGGTCTGCGGTCCATCCATCTTAAAATGGGTTCAAAAAATTGGGTGGGAAGTAAAGCAGTCGATTAGTCTTCTTCTTATTCACTTCTTCTTTTACTGTCGGTGCCGAGGGAGATTTGTCGTTGGTCCAAAATAGAAGTCTAGCACAACGTGCATGAAAGGGCTCCTTTGCTTTTGTCTCCGCTGACATCATTTTGATACTGATTAATTTTAACATTTTAAAATAAAAGACCCTTTGAAGAAACAGCGGCCATGTAAACGTTCCTGTATATAGTCTGATCTGGTGTTTAACATAACCCTTGACCCATTAGGGTCGTGGAGGTGTATGGAAGCCATCTTTCTCTGTCCTCTGCTTGATAAACAAGTATATGCTATGATAACTTAGTCCTGTCCATTTGTTGATGTTGTCATTCCAGATTTTTCTTTGCCCACCTTTTCTCCGCCCCCCCCCCCACCCCATGCCCACCCCAACAGTCTTTGCAATCGAATCATGTCTCACGACGTCCCCTAACCAAGCTAGCTTGCGACGTATCACCACGACTGCAAAGAGAGGCTCCCGATGTCCCGAAAATGTGCTGTATATTTTGTCTCGGACATATTTGTTAAGTTTTGTTTTCTAAATAATTAATTCGTAAAATCCGTCTGTAGCATTTACATTTGAAAACCTGAATTCTCCTTTCCGTTTCCACAGTGAGAGTCCAACTCTCACACACGTAGTATTAGAAAATGGACAACACCGGCGATTTGTAAATATCGACCTTGACTGCGATGCTGATTTTGCTCTCCCACGTCGTATTCAGCTGCGACATCGCGGCTGTTGCTGTATCAAGTTGGTATTTAGGAAGTCAACAATAACATTTCACCTCCCTACGGGTCATCAAGTCACAAGTTATCATTAACTTTTACACAGTTTCTAACAATATGAAATTGTTTAATCTTTCGATTTACTCTTTCATTGAAAAAATATGATTACCGTGTTACTGTGTCCCCTGTTGGCCAAATGCGATTTGTAATATCGCTTTGGCTCTCAACGGACTGGGGAGAATCTTGTAAGTGGTGAATATTTTACATTTCGTTTGCAGAAGGATGTTAGAGATTTGAAGTAGTCACATGCTGTTAGGGTCTTTGGGGAGTTTGGTTTCTGGGGAATTGTCATTTCTAATGGGGGTTGCGTTTAAGTGATCGACAGCATCAAGTAATCTGTCAATCGTTCGTTCCCCTTTCTGTCTGTCTGTCTGTCTATCTGTCTGTCTGTCTGTCTGTCTGTCTGTCTGTCTGTCTGTCTGTCTGTCTGTCTCTGTGTGTGGGGAGGGGGTGGTGCGTGCGCGCGTATGTGTGTGTGTGTATGTATGTATGTGTGTCGGCCTGCCTGCTTATCTGTCGGTCTGTCTGTCTGTCTGTATTTCTGTCTGTCTGTTTGTCTGTCTGTCTGTCTGTCTGTCTGTCTGTCTGTCTGTCTGTCTGTCTGTCTGTCTTTCTGCCTGTCTGTCTGTCTGTCTGTCTGTCTGTCTGTGTCTGTGTATTCAACTGCCATGTATACTGTCTACCGGTCGTTCTTTCTTTCCACTGTTAGTAAGTCAGTTAGTAGATCTATCAGTCAGTGAAGTAAATTCTTTTCGGCCCTATTGTGAGGGGAAAATAATCGACCCACTAAACCTTTATAAGCATGTCGTAAAAGTTGACTAAGTAGGGGGTTTTCCTTCAAAGTCCTATTGCATCTGCCTGAGAGACTAGCAACTAACAGTCAGCATGAAAATTCCCTAGATCTGTTAAACGAATGTTCACGCAAAAACAAGTTCCGGAAGAAAGCCAAAAGTCCAGAAGTGGACAAACAACCAGAATTTTGTGCCGCTAAGAAAAACAAAGACAGCACAGGCTGCAAAGTGTGTAGGCGAGCACGCTTACACGTGCGTGCTTTTGTAGATATACAGACACATGTGCACGTGCACATGGGCGCGGGATATATGTGTGTATGTATATATATATATATATATATATATATATATATATATATATATATATATATATATATATATATATATATATATATATATATATTATATATCATCCTCGCTTTATCTGTTCAAAAGTGCCCATGCTGTTTCCCGCTTTAATTACTGCTACTTGATTCCGGTCTTCTTCTTCTTCTTCACTTCCTCTTTTACCGCTGTGGGTGTCAAGGGAGATATAAGGTTCTGTTTCTAGCTCTTCTGGCTGCCTCGACCATAGGCACATCGTGCTGTTGTAGAGTTTCTCTGATGTAATCCTTCCATCTTGTTCTTGGTCTACCCCGTGCTCTATGTCCTTCTTCTCTTTCCATGTATGCTTTGTATGGTATGGTGTCACAAGGCATTCTCTCTAAGTGGGCAAACCATTTCACTTGCTGTCTTTGTATGTAATCCAGAATTGGCTTGGTCAACCCTCGGGTGGCAGCCCTGAGAGGGCAACGATCAAGTGGTTTGAGGACCTACAGTTTCTCATATGAAATCTAGATTACAAGGCTTTATTAACTCATTATCAAGTGGAAATCATTTATTGTTTTATCTGTTTGAAGAGCAACAGAGCAAGTAAATGAGATACGGGATGCGGCGATTTATGGTTAGTCGTCAACTATCAACTTACCTGAAATTTCATCTGGTCAGGTATTATCTAAAGAAAGGCCAACTGTTTTAGATACAATGACCTGCAAGTTTGAGAAAACAAAATATTCTACAAACGTGTGCGTGTTAAAAGTTGACTGTCAGAAACTACAATGAAACCAGGCATTAAATAGTCCTTTCTGAAATGCCAAATAAGGTTTATCCCCCCCCCCCCTTTTTCCCCACGCATTAACGCATTCTTTTCTTTCGTTCTTCTAAATTCGAAGGTCTGATACTTAGCATACTTCAATATACGGAATATTTTCTTTGCCTCTGCTAAAGAAGGTTAAAATGTTTTAACGGCTGACCTTTTTGTCGCCATGAAAAAAAAGAGGGAAGTCGGGGAGGGGAGAGGGGGGTGGCATGGGGGGGGGGGGGGGGGGGGGGGTCAGATTTAATGAAAGGCATAACTTGTTTTCCTAAATAACACAGCACAGTATTAGGAAACAGTACTGACGAGCGTTGAGGTGTTCGAATTTTTCTCCGTGTCGGGAAAAAAGCGAAGATGGCAGAATGCTGATATTCTGTGGTCGCGCCTATTCTTCCAGCGCCAGATTGTCGCGTACGAAGTCTCATTCGCTGTATAGCAGTGTAGATTAGAAATCATGAACCCGCCTTAGCATTACTCAAACATTTCCCCCGGCCCACCAGCACATTTCTGTGGCCCACCGCTTGAAGACCACTGCTGTAAAAGATGTGTACACAAAGTAACCATATTAGGGATCGGAAACACTCGATCTGTAATGGTTCCGGAGCGCCTTTATGGGACGGAAGGGGGGAGAGATAGACCCACTGCTGCTTTACAAGCATGTCCGAAGAGGTATAAATTAGGTTCTGCTGAAATCAGATCTGCTGGACCGATAGATTGCAGGTATCACAGACTAGCTGTAGAACACAGTACAGCGCGCCTTCCGCCTTTTATAAGAGCGGAGCATAATAATAATAAAAATAATAATAATGATAATAATAATGAATAATAATAATAATAATAATAATTATTATTATTATAATGATAATAATGTTACCAGACAAGCTTGCTTACACAAACAACTGTGAACTAAAAGAGACATGGTTTCTATCTTCTTCTTTTTCTGCACTTCTAGCCCCCAATGGAAACTCATAAATAAATCAGTTCTCACAGAAGGTCTCTACTGTTCTTCGTCTGTCTGAGTCGTACCCGACAGTCTGCTGCTTGATCTACTGACTGTGTAGCCCCCGACCTGATGGTTTGATGGACGCTCTTCTTCCTTTACCAGACACGGAGAAAGACAGCGAAGGCCATTTCTGCTGCCTCGGCTGCTCGGCGTCCACGCCGGCGTCATTAACATCGGCAGCACGGGAAAGGTAATAGGTATTTAACATCCCGACACGCTAGTACGCTAGCCTTTCTCATTGCACAGCCTGCTTTTCTCTGAAGTTTGTGGACGTACGTCGGTTGGAGATCTCTTCTCCGAAATTTCTTCTTTACCACAAGTCTTTTTATTATGTTTTACTTAGTTATATTGAATAGCAGATATTATTTCGCAAAGGGAAAAGGTTACTGGGAACAGACGAAAGAAGTCTATATTCTTTAAGATCCTCATTCTGCTGCTGCTCCTCCTCCTCCTCCTCCTCCTCCTCCTCCTCCTCCTCCTCCTCCTCCTCCTCCTCCTTCTTCTTCTTCTTCTTCTTCTTCTTCTTCTTCTTCTTCTTCTTCTTCTTCTTCTTCTTCTTCTTCTTCTTCTTCTTTTTCTTCTTCTTGTTCTTGTTCTTGTTCTTGTTCTTGTTCTTGTTCTTCTTCTTCTTCTTCTTCTTCTTCTTCTTCTTCTTCTTCTTCTTCTTCTTCTTCTTCTTCTTCTTCTTCTTCTTCTTCTTCTTCTTCTTCTATCTTCTTCTTCTTCTTCTTCTTCTTCTTCTTCTTCTTCTTCTTCTTCTTCTTCTTCTTCTTCTTCTTCTTCTTCTTCTTCTTCTTCTTCTTCTTCTTCTTCTTCTTCTTCTTCTTCTTCTTTTCAGCAGAGCTACAATGCGGGACATACTGATGCTGCTAATATTTACTTACCTTGTTAACTGTTCACTATTGCTTGAAGTATGGACCCTCACAATTCTCGTGCCAAATCCTTCAACACTGCCATCTGGGATCCTGTTCCGTGCATTACTTTACTCTCCAGCATGTCGGATTTCTTGCCCTTCCTTGCCCGTTCTGTTGATCTGTTGCCATGCACTTAGTACCATTAAGGGGGAAATATTCTTCTTCTTCTGTCTTTCTATCCCCCAATGGAGCATAGGCCCTCAACCAACTCACGCCAAGTCGTTCTATCCTTCGCCATTACATGGAGCTCTCCCCATGCCCTCCCAATCTTTCTAACCTCATTCTCCAGCTCTCTTCTCCATGTGTTTTTATGGCCTTCCTTTATTCCTATGCCCCTGTGGGTTCCAATGCAAAGACATTCTAGTTATGCTGTTCTCCTGTTTTCTCAGTGTGTGCCCTATCCAACGCCAGCGTCTTTTCCTCACTTCCTGATCCACTGGAGCCTGTTTAGTTCTCTCCCAAAGTTCTACATTAGTTATTCTATCATACCATTTTATTCCCTCTATTCTGCGCAGGCACTAGTTAATGAATGTCTGTAATTTATTAGTAATTGCCTTCGTTGTTCTTTATGTTTCCGCCCCATACAATAGTACTGATTTGACATTAGAATTAAAAAATTTTAGTTTAGTATTTCTTTTAATTTCTTTTGACCTCCACAAATTCCCTAGTGCTATGAAAGCCCCTCTTGCCTTTTGTATTCTTATTTTAATATCTCTATCAGTTCCTCCATCTTTATCTACATTACTGCCTAAATAGGTGTACGACTCCACGTCTTGGAGTGGGGTGCCATTAAGAGAAACCACATTACTATTTGCCTGATTTATTCTCATTATCTTTGTCTTTCCTTTATGGATTTTCAGACCAAGCTGCTGTGATCTCGCATTAAGTATATTTAATTTATCTTGTATCTGATTCCATGAATGGGACAGAAGAGCAATATCATCAGCGAAGTCCAGATCATCAAGCTGTTTTGTAGGGGTCCACTGAATTCCATTCTTGGTGTTAGCAGTTACTGTTTTCATAGTCCAGTCTATAGCCAGTAAAAATAAGAGAGGCGACAAAAGACATCCCTGTCGCACACCTGTTTTTATTTCAAATGCATCTGTTAGCTTTCCTTCATGAAGAACTCGACATTTCATGTCTTTAGATGTTGCCTTTACTAAGTTGATAATTTTCTGTGGGATTCCATAGTGCCCCATCAATTTCCAGAGAGATTCCCTATCTATGCTGTCAAATGCTTTTTCATAGTCTATAAATCCAATGTAAAGTGGTGAGTTCAGTTCAATGCTTTGCTCTATTATAATACGTAATGTGGCTATCTGATCAGTACAGGATCTGTTTGACCGAAAAATATTGCAGATGGGTTAAGAGCTAAGCCTTTTAGAAGTAATATCAGTTACAAGTGATAGAAATTACTATCAGTATTGGAACTCTGCACTGGCTGCTGAAGTTGAGGACGGAGCGCGCATGGGAATGCCTGTAGTGCTGTGATGTCAATTCTTGACTCAACTCAATAGGTGATGGAAACAGTAGTCCTGAGATCCCATGCTCCGTTTGCGCAAAACTTTAATTTGAGCAGGTCCTATAGGTTATCCTCGCCATCGCCATTGGTTGTGATGTTCAAGTCCCCGTATAGCACAGGTGCTATTTAACCGGCGGCCTGCGGGCCAAATCCGATCCGCGGAGGCCTAAAATGTTGCGGATCGTTGCCAGTTATATTGTATTAATGATATGTTCATGTTAGGGCTCAGACATTTTCACAAATGTGACCCCTGAGCAACCAAGAGGTTTTGAAAGAGACGGGAGCCCGAAGACAACTTATCACAGACATCAGAAGGAGACAGTCATCATTTTTCGGCCATGTTATGAGAAGAGGGAAAATAGAACATGTTGTGACCACTGGAAAGATATGTGGAAGGAGAGATAGAGGAAAGCAACGAGAGAAGATGCTTGTTGCATGGCATGGAGGTGTGTCGGCACAGGAACTGATACATGCTGCAGGAAATCGCAGATTATGGAGAGGCATGATCGCCCACGCCAGTCGGCAAGGCACCTGATGATGATGATGATGACCCCTGAGTAAACTTAGCGAATTAGCTCTGCATCAATATCCTCTTCATGTGGCTGTTGACACATAAGGCAGTCACAAGTGATCTCCACTGCTGCCGGTCTGCTGCTTTTCTGCCCATGGTATCCCTTGTCAGTTTATTCCTTCATTTCCCGTTCTGCTGTCCTTCTCCAGGTTTCCTTATGTCGATCACATCTCCTCTTCCCATCTGCTGTCCACCGGAGAGTTGTTTTTGCCAGAATGTCACAAGGCAAACATGTCCACGCCATCTCGATCGTCTTACTTTGATAACATTTGCCATTGATGTACATTCTGTTTTCCTCCTCGGTTCTTCATTTGTCATCTTGTTTGGCCAAAACATTCGTAGAATTCTCCTTTAGCTCTGCATAGCCCAACAGGACACTTTGTCTGAAACGTCAGAAAAATGCCAAGATGGAGATAACAGTATAGCAACGTGGTTAGCGTCTAATTTGACCTAAAATGTTAACAACCATGGAAGAGCCATAGTCCATCTGCTGGTTACCAACCAGTGTCAGTTGTGACAGCCACCAGACCCATGATGGATGCCACAGTTTCTATCCGGCCAGGCGAGAAAAAGTCATCCGTTTGTTCACTGCTTGAAACGTGAGGTGTCTCCTACCTCTGACTCCTGTCCAAGTGTTCTTAGGCGATAACAAATGGGCACTCAGGAGATGAGGTCTGGTCGGGCCAAAGAGAACACGGTTTAGGCGAGGGAGGAGAAATGAGTTCTCGTGTGGTTTGGTTCAGGACGATTCAATTGTTGATAGGAGATGCAGATGGTCAGTGTGCAGATGTTGGCGCTGGAAGAACAAGCAGCTCACATTCTTTCTCTCCCTGTGATCTCTCTCTCTCTCTCTCTCTCTCTCTCTCTCTCTCTCTCTCTCTCTCTCTCTCTCTCCCACCCCCTCCCCTGTATTAACTTGTGAATGAGCGTGCACGCACACTAATAGAAATGCGGGATCTACTGTCCTCTTTTTTTTTTTTTTTTTTTAAATCACTGTTTGTTGTGTTGGGAAAAAAAAGGGGGGGGGGGCAGTTGGGAGTCTTGCTGTATGCTAAAAAAATTGTGTGTCTGAGGGTCTTACTAAATACTGGTTAGTTCCACAAAAGTCTTCCCACGGACCGCCCATAAACATACTAGCTCACTTCTGATTGGTCGACCTTCAGTCACCCAATCTCTGTACACTGGGGGGGGGGGGGGGTAGGGGGTTTGCCATAAACCCAAGGAATGCGCGATTGAGACCACTAGTCTAGACAGACCGAAAGGTGCCAACAACGACTGCACGGCCCGCTGTTTACCCGTCGAGGTAAAGATAGCCAGTCATAAAAGGAAAATCAGCCAGCTGTATACACACTTTAAGATACGCTGTGCTTATCTTGCCACAAATACTTGATTGTTAGAGTTGTAGGGTTGGACCGTAAGTCAGAGATGGCACTAAAAGTCTTTAATCAGGACACCGACTGTCCGGCTCGAGGAGGTTTAACAGACAGACAGAAAAGGCCAGCTCAATAAAAGCGGTCAGTCTGCTTCAGGCCAAAATAGCATCAAGAGACAAGTGGGTGAAATTACACGGAACGAACAGGCCAGTCAACGGAAGAGATGAATGGCTGCGATGTCGAGGCCTCTGTGTTGATTAGAGAGTCCCGGGGTTGGCGGTTGCAGCCACTACAATTTTCGGTTCTTAATTTATAACGTACCCCAAACACGAAATCCCCGTGGGAAATCCACAGCTGACATGACAGTCCATTATTTCAAGGGGTGGAAGTGTGCTGTTGTGTGGTGCTTTTTTTTGAGTGTTAATCTAATGTCTTCTAATGCTAACCCTAACCCTAACCTTGGCTGTAGATAAATCGCGAGAAACTACAACCTGAACACCCTAGAATATATTGGGAATGTCTCCCGTGACGTTGTCGTGACGTCAGGGGTAAGTTATAAATTAAGTACCCAATTTTCTATTAAGGAACCTCCACTACCGTACCCCCAGCCCAGGACTAGTTGAGAGTGGAAGTTGCAGATTTTAGCCATTTCCTGTAGCTTCTAATCTTTGGAAGGGTCACGTGTCTGAGTTACTACGAGGTTTATTGTTAACTGGTCGGAATACAGTTTATGTTAGTCCCCCTCTCTGTCTCCTCCCAACCTGAATTTATGAAGCTCTAGTGCCGACATATTCCTTGTTGAAGCTGTGTTCCAATACCGTCTTTGGAGGAGTCGTATAATAAATCTTTACTGTAATACATGGGGAAAAGATAGGGCGTTGAGAAAATAAGGATCGGAGACTTTGGGAGGCAGTAGCTAGAAAAGATGTGACAAAAGAGGGGTTTGGGGGGGGGGGGGCCTTTTGTTAGAAGACAGTGATTGGAGGGAGATTAAGATTTGAAAAGTGGTAGGGCAGTGAGATATATAGATAGGCAGATGGGCGGACAGACAGACAGACAGAGAGGAAAATTTGCATACATGCAGTTCTGACTCCATACTGCTACTTGAACTACTCCCGTGGAAGTCGCTTTTTCCAGGTCTGTTCTACGTTTGACTTCTTTCATACATTTCTTATCTAACGTTATGATAAGGCCTTGTAAGGGCACATGCACAATTTAGATGAGCAAATGTATCATCACAGTCAGGTGAGACTGCAGCGAGGAATGATGAGAGGGTCTGGCCGATACTTGCCGCTCAATGGGAAGGCAAGACGGGCATATACTCAGACTGCTACTGGCACCAGTCTTATTGGAACTTTGTGCTGGCTGCTGAAAATGAGGATGGAGCGCTTATAGAAATGCCTCGAGGGATGTGGTGTTGGTCATTGAATCAAGTCAGTTCAGCTCTTAGATGACATCATAAAATTTAAATACTAGGAATATTGGCCTGCAACATATAAGTCACCAGTCAACAGTTTTAGCCAAAGCCTTCATTATAGAAGATGGCCTTGTTTTAGCACTCCCCATTTGTTATTGTCTTATATTTCGCCCCAGATATGTTTTTTCTACATTAGAGAAGTCCTCTTTACGTCCTCCTCGGCTGTGGCTGCTTGTTACAGACAGAGCACTGATGTACTGACCCGCAGACAGAACACTGATGTACAGACCCGCAGACAGAACACCGATGTACTGACCCGCAGACAGAACACTGATGTACTGGCCCGCAGACAGAACACTGATGTACTGACCCGCAGACAGAACACTGATGTACTGACCCGCAGACAGAACACTGATGTACTGACTCGCAGACAGAACACTGATGTACTGACCCGCAGACAGAACACTGATGTACTGACCCGCAGACAGAACACTGAGATACTGACCCGCAGACAGAACACTGATGTACTGACCCGCAGCTTTCGCAGCATACCGTTTCGCCCCAAAAGCACTTTATGGTAAACAAGGCAGGTTGAGAGAGAATCATGCTACATAGACATCTTCAAGTCTCTACAGTCCTGCCGAAACTGTGTGCTATGGAGAGGAGAGACTTTCTCCCTGGCCCTAATAGGCTGCGATCTCTGTAACACGATACACTTCTTTTCTTTTGTCGTCTCACTGAAAAAGAAGTTTAACACCCGAAATTATTTGAGATAGTTTGATCGTCCTCGTCATTCCCGCTGAGCAACGCCAAGATTGATTTGTTACATATCGACGACGTCATGGCATTGACACTGTCTTCTAAGTTCTTAATGACACCCTAGGAGCCTCTGGTTGGTTGAGTGCATGCCGACCCCCACCCCAACAGGCCTCACTAGATGCTAGAGGGCCGCTTCAAGCGACTGGTTTTGGTGCTATTGACATTTCTTAGCCAACATATTTGGCACACAGAAACCTGACCACAATTATAACGGATACTACTCCCAGTGGGTTGAACATGGCCAATCTGTGTTTGTGTGTGTGTGTGTGTGTGTGTGTGTATGAGTGTTTTTTTGTTTTACATAAATGGACGAGCGTCTGGTTGGTCATACCACGGCCGTATCCTGTCCCTGATACAAACCCCTGGAGAATCGAATAATGGGCACGGATTTTGTTTATTTTTGCTGCAGTAACTTTAGTTATTGCTACATTATATTGATTGTCATGTGTGTACCCATGTTGACTCAGTAAATGCATTTATGTTAGTTTGCAATTACTGTTTTATTTAAATTTTAAAAGATCACTTCTTTATTCTTAAAATGCCATATTATTCATTAAACTATGTTGCAAATTATTTGAACTGTAGTTTATTTTGTGTATAAATCTACTTGATAAAAATAATTAACAGTCCGGCCTCCCGGAGTTTATAGACACAGGGAATTTCCGTTGACCTTTAAAGCTGTCCTAGAGATGGCCGTGGCCGTACACTACATTCGTTTCTTTAGCAGGAAGTGACATATGGAGAGATGCTATTTTCAGGCGCCAGGTTCGAATCCTGGTGTGCCTATATATTTTAATGCATTTGTTGTCTTCTCAGATGTTTCCTTCTGTTCACTACTAATGTCAGGCGCCAATAAATACACTTGAGTATATTTCCAACGCGGTTTCTCTTGATTGCTATAGAGTAGTATCCTGTGTATTACGGTGAAATAGTCGTCAGTCGTTGTCATCATCATCACCCAGCGGACCTATTATATTGAGAATGTTGAACATAAGTTTGAGCCTGCTATAGTTGGTAAAACGTTAAATTTAGATTGCTTTGGCATTGCTAGACCCCGTGGTTTGGCAGGTGTCAACCGGCCTGGGGACAAGATGTTCCCCCACCTCTGACTTAACCTATGGGTTTTTGGGGACCACTGGCGAAGTGATCAAGTCGTTTGTCTCGTTCTTTTCATTATTGCGTGGAAAACGGAAGTAAATCAAGTACAATGACGTCAGTCTTCTCGACTTTCGTTTATTGCTCTGTTCAACATCGCAGCGTCGTTTGAAAATACCAAAAGGAAAATATCATCTCTTTTCATCGACGCATGTGATAATTCTTTCTGTCATCTGCACACGATGCTCCCACAGATGTCCTAAAACCTCCCCGAAGCAGATATGATCAGCGATCCCTGGCAGAAGGCAGATGCTTCAGCGCCAGGTTTGTCTACCCGTGAAGGAACCTGCACCCAGCTGTCGCGCCATTGTGGGATCTCCAGATTCATTCAGTCTGACAGGAGTTCTGGTGTCCCTAGTGTGTGTTCATTGTTTGCATGTCATCACATAGCCTGCCGTCATGCATGGGCAGTCATGGTTACCCCACCTGAAGCGATTACCAGAATATTTGGTCAGCCGTGCTAGTTGTCACCAAGTTCTACACTCCTCCGAAGTTGCACGCGCATGCTCTCTCTCTCTCTCTCTCTCTCTCTCTCTCTCTCTCTCTCTCTCTCTCACCTAAACTGTTTAGTATCACGTAATGCACTATAAAGACAAAATAATTAATCTTATAGTTAAACGAATATACAGATGTTAAATACTTTCTTTACGTAATTGTCTACAGTTTTATTTTACGGTAGTGTAAAAATCGAACGACTCCCAAAAAGTTTTTATAACGACTTCTTTTAACATATTTTCTTTTCTTGTTGGCTCGGTCTCTCGCCAGAATGGCTTCTATCGAGAGGGTCACACAGAGCACGAACTCTATAGTTTCAGCAACAGTCTCCGGGATCTCCGCAAACGTTGAGGCTTGCGAACCGAACAATGCTGTCTGGGACAAGAACCTAAACCCCTCGGAACATAATGCCTACGGCTTACCCACATAGCCACGGAAATGATGATGTGCATGATGATGATGATGATGATGATGATAATGGACATTGTGAAGGAACTGGACAAACCCGCCTACGTATACAGCAGTGTCTGTCTGGAATGTAATCTCTATCATTACTCCCGCTCAAAACGTTTAACGCCCCTGTCTATGCTTCCCGCCTTCTGCATCTGTTTGTTTCCATGAACGAATAGATGCCCGCATGCAAGCTCGACGTCTGCCTGTCTATGTACTCGTTTGCTTGTCTGTCTGTGCCCATATATGCATGTAGACGCCAATATCTGTCTCCACGGAATAATTAATCGAAGGTAGCGAGATCCGGTCTGTCTGTCAACATATTTATCTAGCTGTCTGTATGCATGCATGTATGAGTGTCTCAGTGACAGAAACAATTGAAAGGGTTATTCTCTCCTCTTTCCTGCCCTTTTCTTTTTTCATTGTATGTGTTTGCCTGTGAGCCCATCTGTATGTGCATGCATGCTAACTTAATTATGAATATTTTAAGAACCCCATACTGGCGCCGTCGAGTCTGGTAAGAGTTGTCCCATGTGATTTCTAGGGCCAAAGTTTTTGTTCCGCTCCGACTCTTGACAAGTATGTCGTAAAAGGCGACTGACTACTTTAGGGTCTGTTGAAATCTGATGCATGGGGCCGAAGTACGCACATCTAGGCGGTTCTAGTTTGTGCAGTTGTGCTGGTTATGGGGGGAATAAGAAGTCCATAAATTAAATTAAAAAAAATAAATAAATAAATAAAGAACATTTTTGACGCCTTCGTGCGTATTGTGCATAAAGGGCTAAACCCGTATTTTATAGACCAGTCGGCATACGGTGGATGATGTGGTCAACATCTCACCGGCCGCTTTTACTTTTCAGGACTTTACCTGATACCTGTTTAAGGCTAGGCAATGTTTGGAAAAAAAAAGTCCAGCTTCGTCACGACCTGAACCCATGTCTTTCAGATCTGCAGTTAGTCGTGAGCACCACCCTGATATCTGAGAGGTAAACATTGATCCTCATTAACGTGTGTCATCAGTTCAGCTTTACCGCTAGCACTTTTTTTTTCCAAAACAGAATTTGATGTTCGCTCTATGTTTGATGCTGTGTACGTAACAATGCAACTCTCACTAGTTGAACAGGCGGGCTATTTGTCGTCTGCTGACCAGCGGCATTGCAGTGTTGCCAGATCATACATGAATGGTGTCTGTTTTGATGGGATGCTTTGCTTTATGGTTGGCGTTTTTTGTGTTGTCTCGGCCATAATTAAACCAGTTCTCATTATCTAATGACCGAACTTTCCATGTGGTTTTCGGGGCCCCAATGAGGGAAAAAAAGACCCACCGCCTCCCCACAAGCATGTCGTAGGAGACTAATTGAGGACTTTCTTAGAAGTTAGAGTGCATCAGCCGGCCTGGCAAGGAACAACCATCTGCACACAAATAAGCCAGTAAAACGGATGCACACGCTAAAACTCAGGTTCTAGCACAAAGCCAAAGTCAGAATGAACAAACAACCAGGACTTTCCTCCTGAACGTACAGCCGGTGAACAAAGAAGAAGAAGAAGAATGGCCGCATTGTGCAAACTAAAAGCGGCTGGCCGAGAGGTTAAAAATTGGGTTGTCGTGAAGAAACCGCATTTGAGTCCTCATGTTTACCTACTGGTGTTAACGGTTATTTGTGACGATTTCACTAGCCATGATACCCTAACTTCTCCAGCTCAAGCGACCCCCCCCCCCCCTTCCCACCCCCACCTACCTCGCTTATTAAAAATTAGTAAGTATAGGCGGTAGAACACACTTAATCCTGACCTGGACGCCATGTGACGGCACCGTGATTATCGCCATGACCCGGTGTCATTGATAATAGTTCTCCATAACCAAATATCCGCCGTGTTCTTGACATGTTGCAGCTCTTGAATTTTCTCCCACACCATGTGGAGAAATACTCCTATTCCAAATAGTGCTTATGCTGACAAGATTTTAAGGACACTTGAGCTGGCAATCTCTGCATTTCTCGAGATTCGCAAATTCTTCTATTGGAGTTTTATGGTATGTCGGCTTACGCTGTGTTTTCAAAGTGTGGTTTCCGTTGACTGGAGAGCGTGAGAGCAGCAAATACAATGGTTTGTCCACTTTCAATGAATGACATGCGACGCTAGCCCGTCCTAGTTTCTAATGCTTTCAGACGCCGTACCGCAAAAGGCATGCACTAAAGAGGAAATGAATGCTGAGCACGCTGCAGAGAATGATGTGGAAGGATAACATCAGGGAAACTATACAACAGTACGATGTGTCTATTATGGTATAGGCGACCAGAAGAGCCAGAAGCAGAACATTATATTTCCCTGGATACCCGAGCAGTTGTTAAGGACCCCCTTCACATCACTAGGGGCTAAGGGCACACGATGCAAAGACTATTTTTTTTATAAACCATTTTAATGGTGTGATCAACCTCACGCTGGTCGCCCTAAAGTCCACATTTCGTTGTCTTCAGACTTTCGTTGTGTTCAGACTTTCGTTGTGTTCAGACTTTCGTTGTGTTCAGACTTTCGTTGTGTTCAGACTTTCGTTGTGTTCAGACTTTACGCTCGTGACTTTTTCGTGATCCTTAAGGGTTTGCCAACAGTTCATATTGTTGTGTATTAATTACAAGGCTGTGAAAGATCAAGCACGCCTGTTTTGTAAATTCTTATGTTATACACACACTGGGCTAGTGCATCGACCTGTCGCGACAGATCCGAAGTTCAGTACCTAGCAGTGTTATGCTGTTTTGTTACTTTCTGACACAGCTATGTTACAGTAGGTATTTTCTGTACACAAATAATTCTCCATTCTCTGAAATAAGTTTCCATTAAGACAGTTAACTACAATGTTGTTAGAATGCAAGGTCCGACAATAAGGTAATGAGACTAATTCCATAAAAATTAAAATAATCACCAGTTGAAGCTATAACCTTTATTTTATTCAAAGTAAGCCCCTTTTTCATTGATACAGCGAGTTGCACGATGTCACAAACACTGAAACGACCTCTGTAGTTCTTCTGTTGTTATGGCCCTTAACATCGATGTTACGGCCCTTTGGATGTCATCAATATTGTCAAAGAAGCGTCCTTTTAATTGTAACTTTAATTTTGGGAATATAAAATAATCACAGGGAGATACATCTGGGGAGTAGGGTGGATGATTGAGAACACTCACTTGGTTTTGGGCCAACAGTTCCTGTACAACTACCGCTTGGTGAGCCGGTGCATTGTCATAAAGGGAAAAAAAAAAAAAACACTGCCAGGTGTTGAATTTCGGGTCGGACTCTGAGAATCCGTTTTCAAAAGACGTTTCAAAATACTTGAATAAACTATGGGTGTGACAGTCTGTCCATCTGGAAAAAATTCTCATAGAAGCACACCAACATTGTCTTCACTTTCGACTTTTGAAGACGTATATATATATATATATATATATATATATATATATATATAATTTTTTTTTAAATTTTTTTTTTAGCTTTTTGGTGATGATGATGATTTCAACTGAGCACTTAAGCGTTTAATTGTGGGACGTAGCGGAAAATCCATGTTTCATTCTCTGCAACAATCAATTTTAAGAAATCTTTATTTCTGTGACACGTTTTGATGTTGTCTTTTGCGTACTCAGCACGCTATTTTTAGTCATCTGACAAGGAATCTGGTACAAACCGGCAAGCAACTTTTTTGCCTAAACATTCTACTAAAATTTTACGAATGGTCTCTCTATTACCATCAGATTCATCCGTCATCATCCTCACAGTCAAACAACGATCCGTTCTCTGACTTTTGAAATGAGTTCCTCATTACGAACAGAAATGGGATACCGGGTCTAGTTGCGTTAGCAATCATTTTTACACCACTTTTGAATCGTGAATACCACGTGAAAATCTGTGCACGAGATAAACAATTATCCCCATAAATTTGTCGCATCAATTCAACTGTCTCTATGGCGCTTTTTGTGAGTTCTAAACAGAATTTAATGTTAGCTTTTTGTTCCATACTGATTTCGTAACAATGCACATCTAACTCGGTCAATAAAATATCGCCTTGTTTGTCGTCTGCTTGTCAGGCGGCTATGCAAAGTTGCCAGATCATAGATGAAGGTTGCCACTTTGGATTCCATGCTTTGCTTCGTATATGACATTTTTGTCTTAGCCATAATAAAGTCTTATTACTTAATTGTCGGACCTTGTTTTACGTGACAAGACTCGGTCTTTTCAAAGGTGCGACTTTCTTACCACAGTCCAACAGCCACGAGACGAGTTTTTGTGGCCTCTACAGGAATCGAGCCATGGCATTCAAGGATCATAGACATATTAAAACACATTCACTAACCTCTTGGCCAGAGAAAGGAAGCCATTTCTGTAGTTGGCTGTGTTAAAGTAGACAGTGTTTTCTCGGTTAGCCAGAAGAAGACATATATCTGGCAAATTTCCTGAGCCTGTATAAACGCGGATTGAGTGGCTTCAGGAAACTGTTGCAGAATTCTTACGGCCATTGGTGCATATTTGCTGGAAAATGTTGTCCAGACAGTTTGGCTTTTGAAGGAGGGGGAAAAAACCCCGTGTGCGTATAATCGTGTACGGAGGTTTTCCGTATCATTTAGCAAATAACACATCTTAAAAACTCCTGGCACGCATGCGGCTAGAGTCGATAAAGGCTGAATTAACCGAGGAAAAGAGGGAAAAGATGGATGCGATAGAATCCCCCCGCCCCCCCCCCCCATCCCCCACCCCCCGTTCCTTTGGAAGAATGTTTTGTTTGTGAACATTTTATGTTTTTTCTATTTGTTGCGTTAGAAAAAAAAAAAAAAAACGTGGTAAAGTATACTTTGTTTCGTTCGAAGAAAAACGAGACGGGGGGAGAAAAAGGCGGGGGTGGGGGGGGGGGGGTAGGGGTATACTTCTGATCAGCTAATGTAAGATGACTCAATGGAAGCTAAGGAAACAGTCGGTTTTTCTGGTCATGTTGGTTAGGCGTAGAGGCGTCAGCAGTGGGCAAGTTTGATGCAAGGTGCTGCACAGTGAAACCCGTCTGTACCCTTCTATGTCTGTGCTGTCCCTGGCCACTAAGCAGTTTAACATCCAGTAGTTTACCGTTGCATTTTTAACCGTTTGGCGCTTATGGTTGTTGCGTATCCTTTACAGGACGTTGCAGAACCAACCCCAACAGCCCATGGCTGTTGTGTGCGTTTTCTAGAAAAATTTACGTCCAGTAGTTTGCCATTGCTTTCTGGATGGCCGGCTTTCTCGGTACCACTGTCGAAACCAACGCAAGGCGCATGGCCTGCAGCTGGGATCGAACCCTGCATCCCGGCATTACGAAGCGTTCGCATCGACTCAGCCACAGAGCAGACTTTGTCGCTTATAGCATTGTCGAAATCAGCCCTAGCGATCTGCTTCTAGGAGACCTGGTCTAAAAGTAGCTACCATGACATCTTTCGGGAGGTAAAGGTGTTCGGTGTGATATTGACAAAGCATCAGTTGAGCACCACTCAAGTTTTCTTAACGTGTGTTCTGTCAAATGCAAGCGTGTTTTTTTTCTTTTCTTCTCTCCCTCACTTGAGGATGTTGATTGTAAAAATATATTGTCCCAGAAAAGGTAGTCAAAAGCATAAACTGGCCAAGTCTGCGTAACTATCCCCCTTATGATAATGGATACTGAGACAGTGTAACGTATACAAACCAGAGGACCCAAACTAGTAACCAAGGCCCTAATAATAGGAAACGGGCAAAACTAAAGGCTATATCATGTATAACACTGGTACCCATTTAAGACTGGGACGACCTGGAAACTAAGGCCATTTTAGGGAAAAGCCTGGCTTCGGCAGGAACTGAACCCATGGCCATCCGATCCGCAGGCGAGCGTCTGGCCGCTACACCACGACGGCATCCTTGAGTGTTTGTGTGTATACACATGTACACATGTATATAAATGCAAATACGCACATATTAATTTCAGTGTGGGTGTATATATATATATACACACCGACATGCCTACACACACACACACACACACACACACATATATATATATATATATATATATATATATATATATATATATATGTGTGTGTGTGTGTGTGTGTGTGTGTGTGTAGGCATGTCGGTGTGTGTGACGTGAAGTGTAGTGTAGTGTTATATGTGTGTATGTGCGCGTACCAGCCCTTTCCCCAGCAGCCATCAGCAGGTATTTTAGTCCAAGCCACTCGTTTTGTTACATTTAACACTTTTTAGCCAACATATTTGTGACAGAGAAACCAGACCGCAGTTATAGCCGATACTGCTCCCAGTAGGCTGAACATGGTCGTCTTTCCTCCCATAATGAAAGGATGAATGTTCCATCGTCAACACCGTCTGTCTGGCCCAACAGGTTGGTTGTCGCCCATCCTGTGGTGTAGCATTACTGGACACACCCGCAACCGCCTTGTATGAACAGCACTCCATGCTTAATGTCGATGCATCATTCTCGTCATGCGGAAGCTCATGGCATCAAGGGGATCTCTAGAGTTTCAGCAGCTGGCACCAGTTCAAACATCTCCCCACCAGGCGACCCCCCTGGCACGTCAGCTCAACTATAACAATGTTCCTATGAACAGGTCTCTGGTTGTACACGGGAAATGTCAGGCAGTTCTGCTGGTTTTTACTGAAACAAGTGCGCTCGATAAAAGAAACCAACATCATTGATGAAAACAGAAATCAAAACGGACACTTTTAGCTGTCAGTGGTAACAAGAGCTGTCAGGTTTATACTAAATTTCGGTGCCGCTCTGCACCTCTGCCTCTTTATTGTGATCTGTGTCCTTAAAAACCGGCGGCTGGCCTCTGGGTTCAGAAGGATGGGCTCGCGTTCGGAAAACATTGTTGGTTCGAATCCTACGTACGATAGAGGAAGTTTTTGTTGGCGGGAACCAATATATATTTAATTAAAACGTAACCTGCATATTTTTGTTGCTGCTACAATGACCCTAAATTCTCAAACTTAATACCTCGGACCCCCTTACCCTAATATTTGTTTTACATGACCACAGAAAGTGGTACATAGAAACAGCAAACGAGTTATGCCCTTATATTTGTTCTGCTGTTCAGCGTGATCGGTTCTTGGATTGTGTCTGCAGTTGAATGCTTTCGGTAACTGTAAATTATGCCAGCACTAATTGCCCGCAGCTAACTTCGAATCTCGGTCTGTCGGAATTGTGCAACTGCATTTACAACCACATATCCACAGAACCCGACAAAATGAAAGCATTGGCACTAACTGTTTGTGATAAACAATTGGGGCGGATAAATGTGTGATAAACAATTGGGGCGGATGAATGTGTGATAAACAATTGGGGCGGATGAATGTGTGATAAACAATTGGGGCGGATGAATGTGTGATAAACGATTGGGTGGATGAATGTGTGATAAACAATTGGGTGGATGAATGTGTGATAAACAATTGGGGCGGATGAATGTGTGATAAACGATTGGGTGGATGAATGTGTGATAAACAATTGGGTGGATGAATGTGTGACAAACAATTGGGGCGGATGAATGTGTCATAAACGATTGGGGCGGATGAATGTGTGATAAACAACTGGGCGGATGAATGTGTGATAAACAATTGGGCGGATGAATGTTTGATAAACAATTGGGTGGATGAATGTGTGATAAACGATTGGGTGGATGAATGTTTGATAAACAATTGGGTGGTTGAATGTGTGATAAACAATTGGGGCGGATGAATGTGTGATAAACGATTGGGTGGATGAATGTGTGATAAACAATTGGGGTGGATGAATGTGTGATAAACAATTGGGGCAGACGAATGTGTGATAAACAATTGGGGCGGATGAATGTAGGTGCTCGGTATTAGGGTCGTAGTCGAGTTTTTCAGCTATCAGATGACAAAGCTTGCCGAGATAAGTTTAAGCTGTATCGACCCATGCCCTCGACGTTGGTTTCGGCTCTTGGTCAAGGATCATTCTCTCAGGATCTATCATAAGTAATCTGGTAATCCTAGTTTCAACTTCATAGCAAACGGGTCACCCCATAGTTGCTTCGCTCCTGTACCAGCGAAAAATACACGTAGCTCACAGTGTCACGCCATGCACTCAACTAAAAAGCTGGGCTACGAAACTATATCCTTCCAGTCTACAAATGGAGCAAAAATGCAACGGCCACCATTTTTTTAATGCCAGAGGCTCTGGCATAAAAAAAAAATGCTGGCCCTGCCTAGCGTCCATTTTGACCTGAAGGGTTAATGAGGGTTAATAAACGGTCACCCCAGCAGTACCCTCATTATTAGCTTGGGAAGAGACTTAAGACATTGCATCCACCAGCAGTCGTTGCCCCTACAACGACCTGCCTGCCTTCGTTAACAACTGTTCACCCAACAGCCATGCAGTTCTTTGGCACGAAGGAGACACCTTGAACTTGGGTTTCGGACTGCCGACTCCCTACAAGATGTTATTTTCTGTTTTGTTATCACACTTGATGTCACTGCACATTGGGCATACCCATGCGTGCTCAGTTCTCCGAAGCAGCAACCACTCCAAAGTACTTCTACTAATTGTCCCCATGAGAAGCTGGTTATATTGTCTCCTTTCTCGGCCCCGAAGACGGCAAAGACGTGCTTCACCATGCTCAACTCCCATGTCACGCAGTCGTGCCAGTGTCAGGGATTCCTGATTATCCACTAGCCCAGCCCGTACAGCGTTGACGATATCTGCTCTGTCCATGCTTTTTCCCGCAATCATTAGTGCAGTGCTTGCCAGTTGGTCCGCTTGCTCATTTCCCTTTACGCCCGCATGACCCGGTGTGTAGATCCAGATTACGGAGGTTAAGTGCGATTTCTGGATGCTTTCTATCCATTCAGAGCGCATACTGCCTCTTGCTATCTTCTGAAGCATATTCATTAAGTATGAGACAATTACTACCTGTGTGGCGGTTTGCTCGGATACCCACGCTAAAGCTCTTGAAGCAGCGGCTATTTCCATTATCATGCGTGACGTGGTTGTCCGGTAAGCGCCGCTGTCCTCATGTATTGTTTTCCCCCTTCTTTGCGCTGTGTATGCCCATTCTGACCTTGATCCGCGCTTCACGGATCCATCTGTGTAGATGATGATATCTTCTGGGTCTGAATGCTGATCTATCAGTTCCCTTACTTCTGTGTCTACGGCCGCTGGAATTTGATCCCTGCAGTACCTTCCGAGTGTGATCACAACCTTAGAGATGCCTTGCATGTCTACTGGTGTATTCGTCCATTCTTTTCCGTGACTTATCACGTCTAGGTCACATACCTGCTGGATTAAATCCTCAGTCTTTGCCCTCCAAGAGCGGCCTCTTTTGAGACGCGTTCCTTTTATGTCGTGTATAGCTTTGTGCAATGGGTGGTTAACGTCTGCCGATACCCTCATGTAAGTCTTGACCTGTGCCACTTTGTATCTGCTAGTCATCGTCGGCAAACCCAGGACATAACGCAAGGCGTTGCAGGAGGTGTCTTGTGCAGCCGAGTATGAGTCTCATGGCCTCATTTTGTACTCGGTCCAGTCTTTCTTGCTGGGTTTTGCTGACAGTGAGGAGGGCAAGACCATAGTCAATGACGCTAAGCACAAGCCCTTGATAGAAAAGGAAAAGTAGGCGTTGTTCAATATCAGCTGCTGTTAGCACCTTGAGTGCTGTCAAACCTTTCCCGGCTCTAAGAATGACGTTGTCTACGTGGAATTTGTATGACAAGCATCTGTCATATGTCATGCCCAGGTATTTCATGTTGTCCGTTCTCTCGATGTTTACACCACAGATGCTTACGACTGGCGTTGGTGTACTAACGATGTGGGTATTCAGAGAGAACCATGTTAAGGAGGCTTTGGGCGGGTTCACCTGAGCTCTTGATTCCTGGCACCACTCACTAAGTCTGTCTAGTTGTTGTTTTAGTGTGGTTGTAATTTCCTGCCTGTTTTTACCTCGACGGTAAACAAGGATATCATATGCATACGACATTGTTCTGCCTAGGCCTACGCTTTGTGCACCCGTGACTCCTGCTGTGTACACATTGAAGAGCACAGGCGTCACTGGTGATCCCAGGGGCAGACCCATCAGGACGCGCTGAGGTTCGGATGCCCATTCACCACATCGAGGCGACACTGTTCCATTCCCTCCTGGAAACCCTCACATGTGTCGGAGGCAAATACCGCAGTATTGCACCGTGTATCTCTTCCTGGTCAGTAACCACCTAGTGTAGCGGGGAATTGGCTACCTGACTCCAATATTTATGTTAACGTTCTGGCAACGATTTTTTCCATGAGTTTTCCTACAGTGTTCTGGAGTGTGATGATTCTGTAGCCATTTATTCTTGTGTGATCTTTTCCTGGCTTAAGTGTTGTTGTTGTCTCCGTCCGTAAACCACACTAGGATGATCACAGTTCACTGAATGAACGCCACAGTACGGACGATACCACACATGTGTGGCGCAGTTGCTAAACGCTTGCATACCGACCCGAAGCTGTTAAGCTACAATCCGTATCAGGCGAATTTTTTAAATGCTAAGGCTCTGAGATCGACCCAGCGTAAAATATCGTGAGAAGTAAAGAAGGCCGGTGTGATGTTGACCAATTAGTCTCTAAACATAGCAGGTCCTTTGCAGAACGTCGCTCTCATCACAGTCTGCCTGCAAGAAACTCGGTCTCTCGCCAGCTCTCACTCCTCGTGTACTTTCACTCTCAAGGAGTCACTTACATCCTGTGCCCATCTTCGTGTTGGTCGGTTCCTGTCCCTCCTTCCTGGTACCATGCCTTCTGCTAATTTTTTTCCCAATTCGTCGTGGCGCTTAATATGACCAAAATATTTCAGCTTCTGAGACAGGATGCTGTTTATTAGCCAATCTTTCTTACTGTTCAGATCTTTCAAGATGTCAGTATTTCTCCTTTTCTTTCTCGAATATATTATGAGAATCTTTCTGTAGCATTTCAGCTCAAAAGCCCCTATTCTCATTCTTAAGGACTGGGAGATAGTCCACGACTCACATCAGGGAAGATGGGAGATAGTCCACGACTCACACCCGTGTGTTGCTACAGGGAAGATGGGAGATAGTCCACAACTCACATCCGTATATTGCTACAAGGAAGATGGGAGATAGTCCACGACTCACACCCGTGTGTTGCTACAGGGAAGATGGATGATAGTCTGCGACTCACATCCGTATATTGCTACAAGGAAGATGGGAGATAGTCCACGACTCACATGCGTATATTGCTACATGGAAAATGGGAGATAGTCCACGACTCACATCCGTATGTTGCTACAGGGAAGATGGGAGATAGTCCACAACTCACATCCGTATATTGCTACAGGGAAGATAGAAGATAGTCCACAACTCACACCCGTGTGTTGCTACAGGGAAGATAGACCACGACTCACATCCGTATATTGCTACAGGGAAGATGGAAGATAGTCCACAACTCACATCCGTATATTGCTACAGGGAAGATGGAAGATAGTCCACAACTCACACCCGTGTGTTGCTACAGGGAAGATAGACCACGACTCACATCCGTATATTGCTACAAGGAAGATGGGAGATAGTCCACGACTCACATGCGTATATTGCTACATGGAAAATGGGAGATAGTCCACGACTCACATCCGTATGTTGCTACAGGGAAGATGGGAGATAGTCCACAACTCACATCCGTATATTGCTACAGGGAAGATGGAAGATAGTCCACAACTCACACCCGTGTGCTGCTACAGGGAAGATAGACCACGACTCACATCCGTATATTGCTACAGGGAAGATGGAAGATAGTCCACAACTCACATCCGTATATTGCTACAGGGAAGATGGAAGATATTTCACAACTCACACCCGTGTGTTGCTACAGGGAAGATAGACCACGACTCACATCCGTATATTGCTACAGGGAAGATAGACCACGACTCACATCCGTATATTGCTACAAGGAAGATGGGAGATAGTCCACAACTCACATCCGTATATTGCTACAGGGAAGATGGGAGATAGTCCACAACAGACACCCGTGTGTTGCTACTTGGAAGATAGACCACGACTGACATCCGTATATTGCTACAGGGAAGATAGACCACGACTCACATCCGTATATTGCTACAGGGAAGATAGGAGATAGTCCACAACTCACATCCGTATATTGCTACAGGGAAGATAGGAGATAGTCCACAACTCACATCCGTATATTGCTACAGGGAAGATAGGAGATAGTCCACAACTCACATCCGTATATTGCTACAGGGAAGATAGGAGATAGTCCACAACTCACATCCGTATATTGCTACAGGGAAGATGGGAGATAGTCCACGACTCACATGCGTATATTGCTACATGGAAGATGGGTGATGGTCCACGACTCACATCCGTTTATTGCTACAGGGAAGATTGGAGATAGTCCACGACTCACATCCGTATATTGCTACAGGGAAGATGGGAGATAGTCCACGACTCACATCCGTGTGTTGCCCACGACTCACATCCGTGTGTTGCTACAGGGAAGATGGGAGATAGTCCTCAACTCACATCCGTATATTGCTACAGGGAAGATGGGAGATGGTCCACGACTCACATGCGTATATTGCTACAGGGTAGATAGTAGATAGTCCACGACTCACATCCGTATATTCCTACATGGAAGATGCATGCTCTCAAAATTCTTTGATCTCCTGACTGGTATGTAATGTTAGACCTGTATGTTATAAACCACTCGGCACTTGGTGGCTGAAATGGTCAGCGTCACGATGGCCGGCTTTACTTCCAGGGACTGAACCTACTACCCACTCAAAGCTAGGTCGACCTGTAAGCCAAGGTCATTTGTAAAAAGTCCGGCTCCGTCTAGACCCGACCCACGATCTTTCGATTTGTAGGCGAGCGTCTAGCCGCTACACCACGACAGCCATCCTTATTTCCTGTACATGTTTTATGTAATCAGTAGCGGGTATGTTGTCTAGTTTTGAATTTTAACTTGCACCGCTGTCCGAACCGTTGTTCAGAGGCCAAGGAAAGGGAGTATACAGCTATGTCTTTATTGAACTGATGATAATGCGCATATTCAACCGTGTGAATGGAACCAGGGTTGCAGCTGTGCTGTGATCGCTCCTCAGATAAACTTTGCTTGGCTCGAGTGCTAGAGAAACTGAAGGTTACTTGTATGTGTCACTGCCGGAGTTGACCTGACAACTGAGCGGCTTCATGTTGTTCCCTGGGAGACCTTCAATCCTCATCACAGACTAGTCGACCCCTGCAGCTTTACAAAAACGTTACATCCTCAGAGTCGCTGCTGCGGCACCTTTGTGATGTGGATTCACATTTATGAACAGACAGTTCTCGGCTGCTGCATGAATGTTTGTGCACTCATCCTGAGATGACAAACTCTCAATCATGATGGCAGACCAACAAGTCAGAACCCAGATACCCTCTTCAACCTAAAAAAAAAAGTTTTAATTGACGGGACTGTATTGGTACCACTTGCCACCTTACCTTAACACCTGCAGCTAGCTGACCCACAGAACCCGGCAGAATGAAAGTATGGAGACAGTTCTGTGTATCCCCTGTATGTGTCTTATAAAATAACGGTAGCTGATACGTAGTGAGACTTTTGGCTGTCTTATCGCATAACGTTAGCGGATACGTTGTGACACCCTTGTATGTCTTACTGGGTAACGCTAGCGGATACGTTGTGAAACTCATGGCTGTCTTACTGGGTAACGCTAGCGGATACGTTGTGAAACTCATGGCTGTCTTACTGGGTAACGCTAGCGGATACGTTGTGAAACTCATGGCTGTCTTATAATATAACGTTAGCTGATACGTAGTGAAACTCTTGGCTGTCTTATTGTATAACGTTAGCGAATACGTTGTGAAACCCTTGTCTGTCTTACTGTGTAACGTTAGCGGATACGTTGTGAAACTCTTGGCTGTCTTATTATATAACGTTAATTGATACGTTGTGAAAACCTTTGCTGTCTTATTATATAACGTTAGCTGATACATTGTAAACCTCTTAGCTGTCTTTATTATATACCTTTAATTAAAACGTTGTGAAAACCTTTTCTGTCTTATTATATAACGTTAGCTGATACGTTGTGAAACTCTTGGCTGTCTTATAATATAACGTTAATTGATTCGTTGTGAAAACCTTTTCTGTCTTACTGATACGTTGTGAAAACCTTTTCTGTCTTATTATATATAACGTTAGTTGATACGTTGTGAAACTCGTGGCTATCTTATCGACAGGACTCAGTTTGACGTGGTCACTGCGTATCATAGTGTACTTTTTTTTTGTTTTAATCGTATTGTCACTTTTTTTCGTTGTTATTTTTTTTTGTTTTAATCGTATTGTCACTTTTTTCGTTGTTTTTTTTTTTTTGTTTTAATCGTATTGTCACTTTTTTCGTTGTTATTTTTTTTTTTTTTGTTTTAATCGTATTGTCACTTTTTTCGTTGTTATTTTTTTTGTTTTAATCGTATTGTCACTTGTTTCGTTGTTATTTTTTTGGTTTTAATCGTATTGTCATTTTTTTTCGTTGTTATTTTTTTTTGCGCCTATGTATAAACTAATCATGAACTTCATGTGTGTCAGTCCGTACTGGAATTGTCTCAGAGAGAAAAAAAAATAAGACTATATGTGACCCATTAGTATTGTCTGTCTGTCTGTCTGTCTGTCTGTCTGTCTGTCTGCCTGCCTGCCTGCCTGCCTGCCTGCCTGCCTGCCTGTTTGTGTGTCTGAATTTCTTAATTTCCTAATTTCTTTCTGGTTGTTTTCTTCTTTTTGTCTGCGTGCATCGATGCCAGTTTTAACAACGGGAACATCCGGGTCATTAACTGTTTGCCCTCTTTCATATTTTTCCAGCTTGGACGCGGACCTGAACCTGAAGCAGGAGGTCAAGACGGGACCCGCGCTGGACTCAGAACAGTGCCCCCCGCCAGTGGACCAAGTGAAGCAATGCACACTCCCTCGGCGCTATGTACACAATGTCAACAAGTTGCTGCTATTCAACGAAGCCAACAACACGCTGATCGCCTGTGGCACCCTCTACCACGGCTTCTGCGAAAAAAGAAACGTTTATAACATCTCCGACGTGGAGCCCAGGGTCTACCGGTCCTCGGTGGTCACCTACAACGCCTCGGCGTCCACTGTGGCGTTTATCGCTCCCGGTCCGGCCTCTTTGGCTGACGGAAATCAGGACCTTGTCATGTACGTCTCCGTTTCCTGGTCCAAACCGGAGGGGATACTGGAAGATGTGCCCGCTTTTGCCAGCCGCAAGCTCACAGACTTCACTGTAGCAAGTAAAGACACCTTGGAGTTCACCTCCACGTCATTACACATTGAAGGTCAACAGAGACAGCAGTTTCCTGTGCGGTACGTCTATGGATTTAGTTCCGAGAACTTCAGTTATATGCTGACCGTCCAGAAGACGGACCTGAGGCCGGAGACTGTGGCCTACCACACAGTTATCCTGCGGGTGTGCCAGAACGACCCGAGCTATTACTCTTATGTGGAGGTGCCTTTAGTCTGCTCCTTTGGGATCGGCGATGATCTGAATACCTACAACATTTTAGTGGCGGCTCATTTGACTAAAGCCGGGAGAAGCCTGGCCTTGTCTTTAGGGACCAACACCCAAGCTGATGTCCTGTTTGCCCTGTTCGCTCGCATGGACAACCCTTACGCTCAGCCCAAAGCTCAGCCCAAAGCAGAAGCCTTGTGCATTTATAGAATGGACCACGTGCGGGCTAAATTTACAGAAACAATTAAAAAATGCTTTGATGGAATTGGGATCTCCGGTGGCGGCCATCTGGGAATGGCCAAGCCGTGCACAAAAAATATAGTAAGGATGCTCAAATTGTTTTTATGTTTTATGATAAATGGTTGAGTCTCCTCCTCTTCCTTATCTTCCTCCTTCTTTTCCCTCCTCTTCCTCGATCATCCGTTTCTGCTTTTGCTTCTTCCTCTTCGCCGTCGTCAGCATCATCATCAGCAGTACCATTAAGCATAGCTGGTCTTGGTTTCGCTGTCTCACGCAATCACTAGAATCCCAGATCAGATCTGGCGTATCAAATATGGTGTCGTTGAGGTATGTGTTAGTAGGTTACTAGCAACAACAACTGGTACGATCTACGCCAAAGGGGGTAGATAGATAACAAGGACGTGTAATGTAAAGAAATATTCGGCTCTTAATATAATTAATTTTATGGACTTTCCTGGAGCTGCATTGGAGGCCCCCGCTAAGTGCATGGGCAGACTCATGGGCAGACTCATGTGCGGACTCATGTGCGGACTCATGTGCGGACTCATGTGCGGACTCATGTGCGGACTCATGGGCAGACTCATGGGCAGACTCATGGGCGGCGGACTCATGGGCAGACTCATGGGCAGACTCATGGGCGGACTCATGGGCGGACTCATAGGCGGACTCATGGGCAGACTCATGGGCGGACTCATGGGCGGACTCATAGGCGGACTCATGGGCAGACTCATGGGCGGACTCATGGGCAGACTCATGGGCGGCGGACTCATGGGCAGACTCATGGGCGGACTCATGTGCGGACTCATGGGCAGACTCATGGGCGGACTCATGGGCAGACTCATGGGCGGACTCATAGGCGGACTCATGGGCAGACTCATGGGCGGACTCATGGGCGGACTCATGGGCAGACTCATGGGCGGCGGACTCATGGGCGGACTCATGGGCGGACTCATGTGCGGACTCATGGGCGGACTCATGGGCGGACTCATGGGCGGACTCATGGGCAGACTCATAGGCGGACTCATGGGCGGACTCATGGGCGGACTCATGGGCAGACTCATGGGCGGCGGACTCATGGGCGGACTCATGGGCGGACTCATGGGCAGACTCATGGGCGGACTCATGGGCGGACTCATGGGCAGACTCATAGGCGGACTCATAGGCGGACTCATGGGCAGACTCATGGGCGGACTCATGGGCGGACTCATGGGCGGACTCATGGGCAGACTCATAGGCGGACTCATAGGCAGACTCATGGGCAGACTCATGGGCGGACTCATGGGCAGACTCATGGGCGGACTCATGGGCGGACTCATGGGCAGACTCATAGGCGGACTCATAGGCAGACTCATGGGCAGACTCATGGGCGGACTCATAGGCAGACTCATGGGCGGACTCATGGGCAGACTCATGGGCGGACTCATAGGCGGACTCATGTGCAGACTCATGGGCAGACTCATGGGCGGACTCATGGGCGGACTCATGGGCAGACTCATGGGCGGACTCATGGGCGGACTCATGGGCGGACTCATGGGCAGACTCATGGGCGGACTCATGGGCGGACTCATGGGCAGACTCATAGGAGAACTCATGGGCGGACTCATAGGCGGACTCATGGGCGGTCTCATGGGCGGACTCATGGGCGGATTCATGGGCGGACTCATGGGCGGACTCATGGGCAGACTCATGGGCGGACTCATGGGCAGACTCATGGGCGGACTCATGGGCGGACTCATGGGCGGACTCATGGGCAGACTCATGGGCGGACTCATGGGCAGACTCATAGGCGGACTCATAGGCGGACTCATGGGCGGACTCATGGGCGGACTCATGGGCAGACTCATGGGCGGACTCATGGGCGGACTCATGGGCAGACTCATGTGCAGACTCATGGGCGGACTCATGGGCGGACTCATGGGCAGACTCATGGGCAGACTCATGGGCAGACTCATGGGCAGACTCATGGGCAGACTCATGGGCAGACTCATGGGCAGACTCATGGGTAGACTCATGGGCAGACTCATGGGGAGACTCATGGGCGGACTCATGGGCGGACTCATGGGCGGACTCATAGGCGGACTCATGGGCAGACTCATGGGCGGACTCATGGGCGGACACGGTCAGGAACGGCTGGAGTAGAGTGCATCAATCATTAATGCCAACAGTGAACTCTGCACATCTGAGGTTACACAGTGATCAAACAGTATATCTCCAGTAGGGATCCCGAAGGAGGATGTCACTACTCTGCCCTCATTTGGCTATCGAGTTATGTATGTTATTCTAAAAATATTAGAAATAGAACAGTTTTGGTTTTTGTGTGTGCAACATTTGACGACTGAAAGGATTTGTTGAGAACGGCATCGCTCATGCCAGATGGTCAGTATGATGATGATGTACTGTGCTGATCATGTGCACTGACACAAAGAAAACTTGGGGTGTTGGGGGGGGGGGGGGGGTTAGGCGCTACTTGGACAAGGAGGTGTCATGCTTAAGGGCCTATCTAATCCTTACTAGTTTGAGAGCATAATAATAGTAGTAGTAATAGTGGTGATGGTAGCAGTGGTGGGTGGTTGTGGTGGTAGTAGTTGTGATACCATTCTGAAGAGAAAATAAACATAATCGTATTCTTGAAGTGACATTTGTAAAGAGAAACTTTTTAAATATTAAAGAAGCCTTGTCTCTCTGACTGTATTAGTGTTGTGGGTGGTGTTGGGGTGGAAAAAAAAAAGGGGGGGGGGGGGGGGGGGAGCTTGAAGGGCCCGGAGTCCTAGTTTTCGGCTTCATCGTTGGTGTATAAACTGGTTTTGTGCAGAAAGCACAGAAGACAACAAAATGAATGCAGGCCTGCCTTCACGTTGTGTTACATTTTTCAGAATATACTTTAGGGAATTGGTAGTGATTTAAAGTGAAAGGTCTTGGGCGTAAGTATTTGGGTCACATGGCTAGTGCAGTACAGTAATTCCAGACTGTGCAGGTTAGGAACCTGTATTCAGACTGCTGGTTCCTTGCCTCTCAGGCAGATGCACTCCGACTTCGAAAGAAGCTCACAATTAGTCGACTCTTACGACATGCTTTGGGGTATGCAGAGAGTCTTTTCTTGTTTCCCCTTTAATAGGGCCCTGGAATCCACACGGGGATATAGGTAAAGCGATAAGCATGCGGCTGTTTTCTCCGCTGGAAGATGAAAGGCTGAAGGGAGGAGGAAGAAGGGGAAGAAAAAGAAGAAGATATAGAAAACGAATGTTATTTTATAACCTATTTTTTTTTTGTCACAGTTCAAAATCACCGATGACTACTGTGGAGAGACTGACTCCAACCAGCCTTTAGCCGGAGATGTGCCTATTGTCAGCCAGCCAGTTCTGACGTTTCCTCCCACCGCTTTCAACCTCAGCGCCATCCGTGTCACAACCACGCATGACTACACCGTGGCCTTTGTGGGCACCAGAGATGGAAAGATCATCAAGGTATGAAGATATCGTGGGTTGTTGAATGTCTCTTAACAAAAGAGAAACATTTAGTTCACTTTTCTACGCTTTCAGGTGTTTGGGGCCACATAGGTCTAGGCCTATACATTTTTTTTTTAGATAACTTGACACCCGAAGGCTTATATGGTCGACATCACGCCGGCTGCTTTTACTTTCCAGGATTGTACATGGAGCCTATTTAGAGCTGGATCCACGGGGGAGCCAAGGTTATTTTTGAAGAAGAGGAAGAAAAGTCCGGCTCCATAAAGACCTGAACCCAGACCTTTCCTATCCTCAGGCAAGCGTCTAGCCGCTACACTACGGCGGTTCCCTGTCCTGTATACGCCTGTCTAATATATGTCTGTTCCCGTCTAGAATATACGCCTGTCTAATATATATCTGTTCCCGTCTAGTATATACGCCTGTCTAATATATGTCTATTCCCATCTAGTATATATACGCCTGCCTAATATATGTCTGTTCCCGTCTAGTATATACGCCTGTCTAATATATGTCTGTTCCCGTCTAGTATATACGCCTGTCTAATATATGTCTGTTCCCGTCTAGTATATACGCCTGTCTAATCTATGTCTGTTCCCGTCTAGTATACGCCTGTCTAATATATGTCTGTTCCCGTCTAGTATATACGCCTGTCTAATATATGTCTGTTCCTGTCTAGTATATACGCCTGTCTAATATATGTCTGTTCCCGTCTAGTATATACGCCTGTCTAATATATGTCTATTCCCGTCTAGTATACGCCTGTCTAATATATGTCTGTTCCCGTCTAGTATATACGCCTGTCTAATATATGTCTGTTACCGTCTAGTATATACGCCTGTCTAATATAGGTATGTTCCTGTCTAGTATATACGCCTGTCTAATATATGTCTGTTCCCGTCTAGTATATACGCCTGTCTAATATATGTCTATTCCCGTCTAGTATATACGCCTGTCTAATATATGTCTGTTACCGTCTTGTATTTACGCCTGTCTAATATATGTCTGTTACCGTCTGGTATATACGCCTGTCTAATATAGGTCTGTTCCCGTCTAGTATATACGCCTGTCTAATATATGTCTGTTCCCGTCTAGTATATACGCCTGTCTAATATAGGTCTGTTCCCGTCTAGTATATACGTCTGTCTAATATATGTCTGTTCCCGTCTAGTATACGCCTGTCTAATATAGGTCTGTTCCCGTCTAGTATACGCCTGTCTAATATATGTATGTTCACGTCTAGTATACGCCTGTCTAATATAGGTCTGTTCCCGACTAGTATATACGCCTGTCTAATATAGGTCTGTTCCCGTCTAGTATATACGCCTGTCTAATATATGTCTGTTCCCGTCTAGTATATACGCCTGTCTAATATATGTCTGTTCACGTCTAGTATATACGCCTGTCTAATATATGTCTGTTGCCGACTAGTATATACGCCTGTCTAATATAGGTCTGTTCCCGTCTAGTATATACGCCTGTCTAATATATGTCTGTTCCCGTCTAGTATATACGCCTGTCTAATATATGTCTGTTCACGTCTAGTATATACGCCTGTCTAATATATGTCTGTTACCGACTAGTATATACGCCTGTCTAATATAGGTCTGTTCCCGTCTAATATATACGCCTGTCTAATATATGTCTGTTCCCGTCTAGTATATACGCCTGTCTAATATATGTCTGTTCACGTCTAGTGTAACCGTGTCTAATATAGGTCTGTTCCCGTCTAGTATACGCCTGTCTAATATGTCTGTTCCCGTCTAGTATAAACGCCTGTCTAATATATATATGTTCCCGTCTAGTATATACGCCTGTCTAATATAGTCTGATTCCGTATAGTAAACGCCTGTCTAATAAATGTTTGTTCCCGTCTAGTATACGCCTGTCTAATATATGTATGTTCCCGTCTAGTATAACCCTGCCTAAAATATGTCTGTTCCCGTCTAGTAAATGCTGTCTAATGTATGTCTGTTCCCGTCTAGTATTTGCCTGTCTAATATATGTCAGTTCCCGTCTAGTATACGCGTGCTGGGATCTAGTTGACCACATCACACATTGATTCCCACTTGGTCTAGAAAAAGAAGTCATTGCGCCAATGCCTGATGTCTAAAAAGTGCAGAGATGGTCTTTGTCTTTATTGACTTACTATAGTATATTAGCGGCGTCTGTAAGTTGCATCGACAGCCTTGCGTTGACTTTGACAGTGCATCGAGAGCCGACCGTTTAGGAAGCAGTGACAGACAACTGCAAGTATTACTATAGTTTCCCCTGTGGGTTCCAGGGCCCTATGCTGGAGAAAACCGGGGTTGGGGGGGGGGGGGGGGGGGGGGGGGGAGGGAGCAACTGCCTCTCTAACAAGCATATCGTTAGAGTCGTTTGATTTAGAATTTTCTTCAAAGTCAGAAAGCACGTGAGAGGCAATTAATTAACAGTATGCATACAACTTATTCAGATCCGTAGTACGGATGTGCATGCAGTACTCAAGTTCTGGAACAGAAATAGTCCAAAAATGGACAAGCAACCAGAACATTCTGCCAGAGTTTACAGTCAGTGACCTTGAAGAAGAAGAAAAAATTTCCTAGTGAAACACAGACAGCCAAAAAAAAAAAAAAAAAAATACTGAGGTTGGTTACGCAACTTCTTGCAAAGGATACTCAACTAAGTAGCTTAATTAATAAACCAGATTGACTCGGCATAACTAGTTGACGCCTTTGTGAGTTTAACATATACTTTAAAAAGACAATGCAAATAATGACAATATAAAAATTTTAAACGCCACATCGTGTATTAATTACATCAGAGGGCAGCAGATAAAAACATGTGGGCATCTTTTTAGATTGCCGCTCATCGGTTACCAAAAAGAGACAGAGAAAAACCATGAAAAGAATGGACGGATAACAGAAAGGTGCACTTAAAACACAGATGTAACTAAATTAAGATAGTACATCAGGTTTTACAATACAAACCTAGTGCTGTTTTCTGGCGTTTTCCAGGGACAACCTTATACTTGGCGACAAGTGATTGTGGCTTTTGAAGAGATAACATCCACTTGAGCTCAGACAAGAGGCAGTGGGATTGTACTTTACTATCAGTTTTCTTGGATCTTAAAAGGCACTTATATCGAAAGGATCGACTTTATTACATTGAGTTTCATCCGGTAGGGATCTCTTTACACAGCACAGCTGGTTGCCTGACAAGAGCATCTCACGAAGCACGAATTCTGCATCTCCAGCAACGTCAATGTGATGCCCTTTGAGGGTCACGGATCACCATTACACTCCTCTCACGAACTGTGGCTCCAAAACCAAACTCAGAACTCTCCTACCATCCTTATCGTCGTTGTCATCACCATCATCACCATGTTGACCGTTTTACGTTACAAAGGGCTCGCAGTCCCTGAGATTCTTGAATGTTCTTCTTCTTCTTCTTCTTCTTCTTCTTCTCCTCCTCCTCCTCCTCTTCCTCCTCCTCCTCCTCCTCCTCCTCCTTCTTCTTCTTCTTCTTCTTCTTCTTCTTCTTCTTCTTCTTCTTCTTCTTCTTCTTCTTCTTCTTCTTCTTCTTCTTCTTCTTCTTCTTCTTCTTCTTCTTCTTCTTCTTCTTCTTCTTCTTCTTCTTCTTCTTCTTCTTCTTCTTCTTCTTCTTCTTCTTCGGGATCTAGGCCATTGGTTTCACAAATGGATCTTAGCACCCACAAATGGATCTCGGCACCCACAAAGGGATCTCGGCACCCGCACCGGGAATCTCGTGACCCTAATTTAAGGTTCTTTACTACTGATAAATTATAAAACACAACACAGTATGCCTCAGTGAGAAAGCTGCAGCGTTTACTAGTCAAAGATGGATTTAAGTGTTTCTGACAGCGGTTCACTCAGTGACGCACTTCCGCCGCACACAGAATAGACGTATCGATTCAGCAGGTGTCCGCTTTGCACCTGTTTTTTTTTTTTTTAAATCTCCTTTCCCTTATTAATGTTCTGTGCTGGCGACAATTCCCCCAGACCATTAATCGACTGCTTCAGTTGGTTTATAATCTCGTGTTGCTTTGAGGTCAGTGTCAATCGTATGGTTAGGGTTGTATGTTGGTGTATTGATTTGTTGTTAAATGTCAAGGTTGTTGAACGGCATCATTTTTTGCGGACACCTCATTTCACTGGTAAATCTGGGCGTCCTAAAATAGTTTGGGACATTTGTAGCTTTTCCCCCAGTTTTCACAAGCCAAGACAAAACCAACATTCACTGACAATTTAGTAAACTGCAGGAGCAGTAAATATACTCTGGAGTCGTAAAAATAGTTCTCTTTGCTCTTCCAGCAGACATTGCTTCAGTAAAAGAGGTTCCTCTTTGCTCTTCCAGTACATATTGCTTCAGTAAAAATAGTTCTCTTTGCTCTTCCAGTACATATTGCTTCAGTAAAAGAGGTTCCTCTTTGCTCTTCCAGTACATATTGCTTTAGTAAAAAAAGTTCCTCTTTGCTCTTCCAGCACACATTACTTCAGTAAAAATAGTTCCTCTTTGCTCTTCCAGCACACATTGCTTCAGTAAAAATAGTTCCTCTTTGCTCTTCCAGCACACATTGCTCCAGTAAAAGTAGTTCCTCTTTGCTCTTCCAGCACACATTGCTCCAGTAAAAGTAGTTCCTCTTTGCTCTTCCAGCACACATTGCTCCAGTAAAAATAGTTCCTCTTTGCTCTTCCAGCACACATTGCTCCAGTAAAACTAATATTGATTTCATTAATCCATGCCCAAGGAACCAGTAGAAATAAATCTTCCTTTAGTCAGGTCAATGTCACTTGTAAAATTTAATTTCAAACATTTACGTTCGGAAATTTTGAATACGAAGCCGACATTGGCAGCGAGCACGATTTGGTTCTCGTTTCACTTAACTCAAACTAAATTTAAAAAAAGAAAAGAACTACAATTGTACCAGCTCTATACTCGATGAGGTTTGACCTAAATGAAAGAATCTTGAAATTGCAGAGATCTTTAGAGCAACTATGGGAATTGAATTAGCCGTGTTAACTCTCCCAGAAGAAGACGCGAATTCACTGACACAAAGCAAGAACGAAGGTCTCTTGGATGCAGCAGAAGAAACCTTAGGTAACAAGAAGATTCCTTGAAATTAGCCGATATATGACGGGCATTAAAAGGAGAAAAGGCAAACTCCAGCAGCAGCTGAACAACATAGCATAGTTCAGCGTTTCTCAAACGTTATTCCTTGTCGGGCAAAAACATTTTCACGGCACACCTAACCTTAAAGCAGTTTGAATACTTAGGAAACGAAGAAAATGTAATGTTTAGTTGTCTTTATTGCGAGGAATGCAACTATTGTGGATGAATGTTTCTTTTTATTTCCTTTATGTTTTTGGGAAGTTTAGTTAATTATGCCCTGCAACCACTTGAAGGTCGCTCCTGTATCTTCTTTTAAATGTAAGCGTTCGTTGAGAATGCACGGCAGCCCTGCTAATAATATTAGTTTCTGAATGTACCTGCAACCAGAACTCTTCTTAGCTTCCTTCATGGTATTTCTGTTTGAAACTGCTGTCTTTGCTGATCTCAGGCAGATGTTTAAACATTCTTGACTATTGTTTTGGCACCCCTGGGATACGCTCTCTACGTCCCAGAATGCCCCGGCGCCCAGTTTGAGAACCGCTGGGATAGTTGTTAGGAGAACAAAAAAAAGGACAGAAATGAAGATGGCGAAATAAGAATGGGTTAAAAACCAGTGTGAGTCCCTTGTCAAGGGTCTAAAACAGGGCAACAACAAGGCAGCTTACGAGACAGTAAAAAGACTAACCAAAGCACATAAAAAAATTAACCAGTATAGAGTATAATAACAGTCACGTCCTAGCGGAGAAAATATCAATATTGGAGAGATGGAAAGAATATTGTAAAGACTTTTTAAACCCAGAAGCAGATCTTTACACTATGGTCCCAGACGACATCATATGGAGAAATATAGAAGTTGGCGACGCTGAAATATTTAGAGAAGAAGTTGAGAAGGCGATACGCTCACTAAAAGAAGGGAAATCGCCAAGCGTAGACAATGTCCCAACTGAACGTTTGAAATGTGGAGAGAATAAGTAAATAACGTAATGACAGAAATGTGCCAGAGAATTTGGGTCACAAAGAAGTGGCCTACTGAATCGACACAATCATTGGTGATACCACTGCCGAAGAAAGGAAATCTGAAAAGCTGCAACAATGATAGAACTATTAGTCTTATCACACACGCAAGCACAATAATGCTAAAAATACTGCTTAAGATTGAAAGCAAATTCTGAGGAAAAACTAGCAGAAAAACAGACTGATTTCTGAAAACATAGAAGCACCACAAAACAAATCTTCAGCTTCAGAACAATGATAGAAAAACACTTACAACATCCTCGCGACCTATTCCATAACGTCATTGACTTCACGAAGGCATCTGACCATGTTTTGTATGCTGGACGCTGGCAGCTAATCGGACATATCGACTTCGATGAGAGCTTATAGTGAATTGAAGCTCTTTATAGAGATGCAAGCAGTGCATCACTCATTCAAAATCACATAAGCGTATTTTTCAAAACCAGTGTGGGAGTGAGACAGGGTTGTATACTATCCCCTGTCCTTTTCAGTTTGTATTAAGAAAAACACATCATTGAGGGGTGGGGGAGGACCGGTTAGCTAGCATCAGGGAGAAAGTGACATCTTCAGCATTAAACAATGCACATAAAGAGAGAGAGAAAGGGAAAGTCGAATCACGAATACACAGGAAATGTCAAGTATCAGCAAGAAAAGAAAACGACCTGTTACAATAAATTCACAGGCTAATTATTGGTTCGAGATTGGGGTTGAGGTGAGGTGAAAGAAGGGTAAAAGGACCCTTTCCTATGCTTTCCAGGCGTATTGGGTATATAGGGCTAGACCATTTATTTTAAATACCAAACGGCACTAGGTGGGTGATGTGGTCCCAGGCCTGTACCTGGTACCCACTCAAAGCTGGGTCGACCTGGGAGCCAAGGTCAATTTTGAACAAATCCGGCCCTCGTCAGGAACCGAACCCACGACCTTCCGATCCGCAAGGGGGCGTCTAACTGCCAACGCCACAACGACTCCCGGTAAAAGAAGGCTGACATGGGAGGGGGGGGGGGATCCTTTTCCCAGGACGTCACCGTCAAGCGACGACTGGTTTTATAAATATGGATCTAGCCCGATTTGCCCAGTCACCAGAGTTAGATTCACATATGGCCCGTAAAGGGTCCCTGATCGCTGTACAAGCTTGCCTTGAAGCGTATTGGATACCTTACTGGAGCTTCGTATATGTAGATCCCCGTGTGGGTTCCGGGGCCCTGTTATAGAGAAAACAAGGCTACCAACAGCCCACCCAAAAGCATGTCCTAGGAGTCGTCTGATTGGGAGCTTCCTTTGAAGTCAGAGTGCATCTGCCTGAGAGGCAGAAAACCAACAGTCTACACACAAATGAGTCGGAACTGTCAAACGAATGCACACGCAACATTTTGTTCTGGAACATGAATGCAGTCAAGAAGTGGACAAACAACCAGAACTTTTCGCCAGAGTTTACAGACGGTGAACGCGAAGAAGTAGAAGAGATATTTGTAGAGACAAGTGGGCATTGGGCGGGCGGTATGGTCATCATTTTGAGGCTAGATGCCTTTACTTCCAATAACATTTCCCGTTTCAATGCAATGTGTAGACCTGGGATTTGAGACTTGGTTGGAATCCTCGGTAAGCCTGGGAATTTTTTGTTTCTGTCAAGAGCAAGAAGAAAACACACACCGAAACTGGCACAGTCCGAGGCGACAACACTAGCTAGCTCTGCGTTCGTACATGCTCAGGCTTAAAGACCCCTCTGGCTACACCCTCAGTGTTATAGATGTAGCCTTTAATGGCTGTGACAGTGAGACCTGGGATGCCTAGGGCAGAAAAAAAGGCTCTAAAGAAATCTAATTATCAAGAAGAGAACAAGAGATAAGAAATGTGGTGAAGAAAGAAAGCACACAAACACACACGCAAAAGGAAAAATATAGTTTATTACACTAATGAACAGCACGTCTTCGTCGTGTCTTCATTTATTGTCATTTCCATCATTTCTTTTTTTTTTTTTAACCGGGCAATGACATTTGCAGATGCAAATTTGCGTTTTTGTGTTGTCGCTCAGAAGATATTAAATAAAATATTAGGAAAGGGTTTGGCTCCCAAGTCGTCGCAGCCTTAAATTGGTACCACGTGGAGTTCTGGGAAATAAAGGTGGCCGTCGTGATGTTTACCACATCACCCTAGTCGTTTGATTATCAAAAATTTTACTGTTGCCTCACATGCCGCATACGACACTGGTCTGTAGAGGGATATTTACTTAACATTACTGTGGTAGAGTCGGTTAACCATAAGTCTCTGTCGTTTTAATTTGGAAAAAAACACCGTTACCAATATCGTGATAAGCAGAGAGTTAAAAAAAAAAACAAAAAAAAAAACATTAAATTAAAAAAAAAAATGAACCCCGTATGGGTTCCGGTTCCCTATTAAAGGGAAAACAAGAATAGCCCCACTGCCTACCCAAAAGCATGTCGTAAAAGTCGACTGATTGGGATCTTCTTTCAAAGTCAGAGTGCATCTGCCTGAGAGGCAAGGAAACAACAGTCTGCATACACAGTAGGCAGATCTGTAAAACGGATGCAATTGCAACACTCAGGTTCTGGAACTGGACTGCAGTCCAGAAGTGGATAAACAACCAGAACTTTCCGCCGGTGACTGTGAAGAAGAAGTAAAATAGAGTGCCATTTACGCTAATTAATCTAATTTCCCTTTAAGAAATCTAATCAACTTTTCCCTGGGGTAGTCTGTTTCCATCAACGATAGCAGCATGTAAGATAATAATAAATAGGTCCTCGTAATTTGGCTTTGATCCCGAAAATATCAAGATGTTTAAGAGTTGTTTTCCTCACCCCTTAACGTGTACCAGCAGTTCCAGACGTGAGAACGGATTTACCCACACTCCTATCACAGAGTCCCTGCAAACCGACCAATAGCATTTGTAGTTTTAAGTTTGATTTTTTTTTTAATGGAAGACCATCTGCGCTCATCATTATGAAGCAGGTCCTTTGCAGAACGTCGCTCTCATCACGGTCTGTCTGAAAGAAACGCGGTCTCTCGGCAGCTCTCCAACCCCATGCACTTTCATACTCTAGGAGTCACTTATATCCTGCGCCCATCTTCGTGTTAGTCGGTCCCTGCCCCTCCTTCCTGGTACCGTGCCTTCTGCTTTAATTTTTTCCTATCCGTCGTGGAGCTTGATATGACCAACATATTTCAGCTTTCGAGACAGGATGCTGTTTATTAGCCAATATTACTTGATGTTCAGATCTTTCAAGTTGTCAATATTTATCCTTTTTTTCGTCCAAGATATTCTGAGAATTTTTCTGTAGCATTTCAGCTCAAAAGCCCATATTCTTTTTTTAAGGACATCTGCGCTGTCTACTATAATTTTCCGTCAAAACGCCTGCTGGGCTTGTCTCATGGAAATTTATGCCCGCCAACGATGGACGCCAGATTGGCTAATAATAAACAACTAAGTGGTTCAGAAAATGACCAGACGTCTGACGTCAAAACATAATTACCTACCCCCTAACACAGTTCCTACTGACCGCTAGCCTATGTTAGTTTCAGATGGTTACCTGGAAGCTCGAAGAAATCAGATGTGTGGGCTGAAATGCACCATTTTTGCAGCTATGCTGCAGACATTAACAGCCCAGTTGCTTCACTCAAACGATGAAGAAAATAACCCTCGAGGTTGTTCTTTGAAATTTTACCTTTTAAATAGCTCATCATTATAAGCAATTATTGGTTCTGAACTTTTTTTAAATTCACCTCAAACACGGCGTATCCTTGAGTTTCCCGGAAAGTATAATACAGGTGGTTAGTCGGTGTTTATATCTAACTGTGCCATCCATATAATATAGAATTTTGCGGGAAACTGCGGGAGTACCCGTGTTTGAGGTAAATAAAAAAATAAAGAACTTGTTATTAGTTTCATATAGGAGCCAATTGCTCCAAACGACTCAATTCTTTTAAAGAAATGCAATCGACTTTTCTCAGGGGAGTCTATATCCATCAGTGATGGAAGCACGTAACGTGGGCTAATAATAATAAGCTTGCGTTGTGGCCCCTGTCTCTAGGGGCGCGCCATAAAACGTCTCGCCTTTAACTGTGGTCCATTTCCGGTCGGATGTATTGTGGGTCGTCGTGCACTTGTTAATAATGCAATACAGTCGTGTCGATAGCCATGACACCACACTTTCAGGGTAGATATTGTTATGACTGACAAACTATCAGTTTGTGTGTGAGTTGTTGGCACTGACAATTTTTTAGTTTATGTGTATGATTTATTGGCACCAAAAAACTATCAGTTTGTGTGTATGATTTATTGGCACTGACAAACTATCAGTTTGTGTGTATGATTCATTGGCACTGACAAACTATCAGTTTGTGTGTGAGTTGTTGGCACTGACAAATTTTTAGTTTATGTGTATGATTTATTGGCACCGAAAAACTATCAGTTTGTGTGTATGATTCATTGGCAAACGGAATGAATGAAGTAAGTGCATGTTTGTTGATAGTGAATGAGTGAAGTAAGTGTATGTTAGATGATAGTGAATGAGTGAAGTAAGTGCATGTTAGATGATAGTGAAGTAAGTGCACGTTTGTTGATAGTGAATGAGTGAAGTAAGTGCATGTTAGATGATAGTGAATGAGTGAAGTAAGTGCATGTTAGATGATAGTGAATGAATGAAGTAAGTGCATGTTAGATGATAGTGAATGAGTGAAGTAAGTACACGTTAGTTGATAGTGAATGAGTGAAGTAAGTACACGTTAGTTGATAGTGAATGAGTGAAGTAAGTGCATGTTAGATGATAGTGAATGAATGAAGTAAGTGCACGTTAGTTGATAGTGAATGAGTGAAGTAAGCACACGTAAGTTGATAGTGAACGAGTGAAGTAAGTACACGTTAGTTGATAGTGAATGAATGACGTAAGTACACGTTAGTTGATAGTGAATGAGTGAAGTAAGTACACGTTAGTTGATAGTGAACGAGTGAAGTAAGTACACGTTAGTTGATAGTGAATGAATGACGTAAGTACACGTTAGTTGATAGTGAATGAGTGAAGTAAGTACACGTTAGTTGATAGTGAATGAGTGAAGTAAGTGCATGTTAGATGATAGTGAATGAGTGAAGTAAGTGCATGTTAGATGATAGTGAATGAGTGAAGTAAGTGCATGTTAGTTGATAGTAAATGAGTGAAGTAAGTGCATGTTAGATGATAGTGAATAAGTGAAGTAAGTGCATGTTAGATGATAGTGAATGAATGAAGTAAGTGCATGTTAGATGATAGTGAAGTAAGTGCATGTTAGATGATAGTGAATGAGTGAAAAGTATTTGATAGCCATAGAATTATCCCCATAACTCAGCTTAGTCTGTTCTGAAAACGTTAGTTGCATTTCTTTTACAGTTTGCAAGAAGTTGCATTGACAAAAAACCTGATTTTCTTACCGCTTGGTTTTATTAGACAGTTTTACATTCATTAGTCCTGTAAACCATTGAACTTGACGCAAATGAAACCAGAACTCAAATATAACCAAAGCCGTTCTAGGCAGGGTTAAACGTGGTCACTGCTCCCCCCTCCCAATTCTCCACTACCTAACCAACAACAACAGAACGTTCAGTAGTTTGCCATTGCTGCCTAGGCGGTCAACATCGATTTCATTGTCGAAATCATTCAAGTACAAAATACCAAGTACCTGTCGCTGAATTTGAACCCAGTACCTTGGAATTACGAAGCGTGTTCGCAATAACCAATAAACTGACACCGATTTTATAAGCTTACTAATACCTTTGTAACTAAACCATAGCTTTTAGAGTCGTTCATGAAACATGTTTGAATTCAGGGTACCGTGGTTGTCTGAACAGAAAGCAGGATATTGTAATAATTTGATCTCAGAAATACGTCCCAGGGCTTTTTTTTTTTTTTTTTAATGTCTCATGTACAACCACATACATAATTGTTTTTGTATTTTGTTGTTGTTGTTTAGTAATTCCCTGACCCACACTTCCGGTTTCTCATCAGAGTGATATCGGAGAATTTCGGGATCCAGACGGCATCATGAATATTCATTCAAGGATTTAAAAAAAAAAAAAAAGGGGGGGGGGGAGAGAGAGAGAGAGAGAGAGAGAGAGAGAGAGAGAGAGAGAGAGAGAGAGAGAGAGAGAGAGAGAGAGAGAGAGAGAGAGAGAGAGAGATTTAGTGTTTCCTTCAAGTGACGCACAGGGCATCTGCCCTACCTGCCACACCCACTGCCTTTAGACTGTTGGGCATTACTGCACGCTGTGGCAGTGCTCTTTGCAGATGTTTGCTGCAGACTGTGGGAGTGTTCCTTGCAGTTGTGGCTGCAGACTGTGGGAGTGTTCCTTGCAGATGTTTGCTGCAGACTGTGGGAGTGTTCCTTGCAGATGTTTGCTGCAGACTGTGTGAGTGTTCCTTGCAGTTGTGGCTGCAGACTGTGTGAGTGTTCCTTGCAGTTGTGGCTGCAGACTGTGTGAGTGTTCCTTGCACATGTTGCTGCAGACTGTGGGAGTGTTCCTTGCAGATGTTGCTGCAAAGTTTGGGAGTGTTCCTTGCAGATGTTGCTGCAGACTGTGGGAGTGCTCCTTGCAGATGTTGCTGCAGACTGTGGGAGTGTTCCTTGCAGATGTTGCTGTAGACTGTGGAGTGTTCCTTGCAGATGTTGCTGTAGACTGTGTGAGTGTTCCTTGCAGATGTTGCTGCAGACTGTGGGAGTGTTCCTTGCAGATGTTGCTGCAGACTGTGGGAGTGTTCCTTGCAGATGTTTGCTGTAGACTGTGGGAGTGTTCCTTGCAGATGTTGCTGCAGACTGTGTGAGTGTTCCTTGCAGTTGTGGCTGCAGACTGTGTGAGTGTTCCTTGCAGTTGTGGCTGCAGACTGTGTGAGTGTTCCTTGCACATGTTGCTGCAGACTGTGGGAGTGTTCCTTGCAGATGTTGCTGCAAAGTTTGGGAGTGTTCCTTGCAGATGTTGCTGCAGACTGTGGGAGTGCTCCTTGCAGATGTTGCTGCAGACTGTGGGAGTGTTCCTTGCAGATGTTGCTGTAGACTGTGGGAGTGTTCCTTGCAGATGTTGCTGCAGACTGTGGGAGTGTTCCTTGCAGATGTTGCTGCAGACTGTGTGAGTGTTCCTTGCAGATGTTGCTGCAGACTGTGGGAGTGTTCCTTGCAGATGTTGCTGCAGACTGTGTGAGTGTTCCTTGCAGATATTGCTGCAGACTGTGGGAGTGTTCCTTGCAGATGTTTGCTGCAGACTGTGTGAGTGCTCCTTGCAGATGTTGCTGCAGACTGTGGGAGTGTTACTTGCAGATGTTGCTGCAGACTGTGTGAGTGTTCCTTGCAGATGTTTGCTGCAGACTGTGGGAGTGTTCCTTGCAGATGTTGCTGCAGACTGTGGGAGTGTTCCTTGCAGATGTTTGCTGTAGACTGTGGGAGTGTTCCTTGCAGATGTTACTGCAGACTGTGGGAGTGTTCCTTGCAGATGTTTGCTGCAGACTGTGTGAGTGCTCCTTGCAGATGTTGCTGCAGACTGTGGGAGTGTTCCTTGCAGATGTTACTGTAGACTGTGGGAGTGTTCCTTGCAGATGTTGCTGCAGACTGTGGGAGTGTTCCTTGTAGATGTTGCTGCAGACTGTGGGAGTGTTCCTTGCAGATGTTGCTGCAGACTGTGGGAGTGTTCCTTGCAGATGTTGCTGCAGACTGTGGAAGTGTTCCTTGCACATGTTGCTGCAGACTGTGGCAGTGTTCCTTGCAGATGTTTGCTGCAGACTGTGGCAGTGTTCCTTGCAGATGTTTGCTGCAGACTGTGGGAGTGCTCCTTGCACATGTTACTGCAGACTGTGGCAGTGTTCCTTGCAGATGTTTGCTGCAGACTGTGGCAGTGTTCCTTGCAGATGTTTGCTGCAGACTGTGGGAGTGTTCCTTGCAGATGTTACTGCAGACTGTGGGAGTGTTTTTTGCAGATGTTGCTGTAGAGGTTTCCCGCAGGCTTCTAAAATGTTATGTTACTTTTCCCCTTGGTTGTTTAGATGTTACTTGTTATATTTATGAAGTATCAAATCATTTCATCACTTACAGATATCTCTGGAGCCCAACGCTACGGCCAACATTTACGAAACGGTTTTAGTGGCACCCAACAAGACAATACAATCCGACATGAGCTTTGATGACGCCGCCAATCACTTGTACGTGCTCACGGATCAGGTGGTAAGTGTCCTTGGTGTGGTCTGTGCGGCTTTTTGTTTGTCGTTTGATAAAGACTTGATGGAAACGTTCGGCTTTTTCATTATTAATGCTGAGAAAAAGAGAGAGAGAGAGAGAGAGAGAGAGAGAGAGAGAGAGAGAGAGAGAGAGAGCTCTCTCTCTCTCCCAAACACACACGCATATATATATATATATATATATATATATATATATATATATATATATATATATATATATATATATATATATATATATATATATGTGTGTGTGTGTGTGTGTGTGTGTGTGTATATATATAAACCTGACGACCGCCCACGGTGTGTCCTTCAGTGACCGCCGGCGCCTGTTTTATAAGATAAAAATATCGCCTTTACAAATCACAACGGGGTTGTTGATATCCGCGGCAGACGAACTCATAGATGGGGGGCGCTGATGACACATCTCGTCTTTCTTTGAGTTCTTACGATATTTCTGGTAATTATTCCATCACTGGCGTGCACACGTGAGAGAACGACGTGGGGCGGCATGGGTAGAAACATTGAGGCCGCGTAAACACGTGGCAGACGCCACGTGTCGACCCAATGCCTGGATACATCTATAATTAATTATATCTCATTAATGCTTTGTTTGCTGGGCGCATTGTGCTTTCAGAAATATGCGCCGAAGCCTAGGCGCTCAGTTGCCTTGATTACACGCCCCTGCCCCAAACAGTTTTAAGATTACATAGCGTCCCCCTTGGTTCTTTATGTTTTGTTAACCTCAAACACGTGAAATCCTGGAGTTTCTCGGAAATTCTAATATTATAGGGGTAAATATTACTGTTTGAAATGAACAGCCACCAACCCTAACACTCGTATAATATTTGACTTTTCCCCGGGGGATTTCGTGATTCCATTCGTGCGGGGCGAGTTAAAATTTAAGTATCCCCTGCCCCTGTAGTTTAGCAGGCTAAGCACACCGCCCCCACCCTTTTCACAATCATGTAGAGAAATTTGTGTTATTTCTTTTTTCATTTTATTTCACTATACGCATATTATTTTATCTATTTACCATTCAACGGGTTATTATTAGATTATTGTACTCCTGAAGTAGTCTGTGGGTTAAGCTTTGCGAACGCGCTTTGTAATGCAGGACCTTAACCACGTTCAACCTGCTGTTAGCTAGCCGACGCTACCAACAATCTCCGGCTGTATTTATGGTCTTGTTTATTTGCGCCACTTTAGTGGGTAAAGTTCTGATATTTCCTAATTCTTCTTTCTTCCATATCAGAGCGCTCATTCCCTATCCTGTTGTCAGCCGTGTTCTTCTTGCTTCTTCATTTTTGATGTTTCCTCCTTGGGTTGGTTTCACCGTGGTATATAGAAGCCGACCGCCCTGAAAGCTATGGCAAACTACTAAACGTAAATTTGCATAGTAAAACCACAACAGCCAGATAATGCTGGGGTTGGTTCTGCAACGTCTTGTACAGGATACAGAACTAACTTAACTCTTGTACATGATTATATTTATTGTGCCGCCTCCTTTGCCTACACAATTTACAAGGGAAAAAGAAAGGGGCATATTTTCTCTTTGTTGGCGCCCCTTGCTCTCATACATTTTCTTCGTGGAATCACCTCTGGACTCCGCCACCTGCCGCTCTCAGATTCCTGGCTCACTCCTCTGGACCAGGGCTGCCAATGGGATTTTTTGAAAAACCCATCTAAGCTGAACAAAAACCCAAGCAATTCATAAGCAAAGGAAAAAAAAAACAACCTAGATTGTTAAAAAGTTCACATGTTATAGTTACGAAACGAAACATAAAAAGTACACATGTTATAGTTACGAAACGAAACATTTACTCACTTTTATATAAGGACATATTTTTTTTCTATAAACCCAGACTTCAAACTTTAAACCCAAGGCGTCAAAAAAGAACCCAGATCTGGGGGTAAAAACCAATCATTGGCAGCCTTGTTCTGGACGCTGAAGTCGATATAATTTCCTATCCCACTTCCCACCAGACAAAGAAATAATATTTTCTTGCCCCATACGCCGCTGCACACTGCACACAAATACGGTTTTAAATAAATGGCTTCTAGAACTCCATATCCCCAGTCTTCTCTCTCCCCTCCCCGAAAAACTGCACGGAGCCGAAGCCGAACCATGGAGGCAAGCATCCATCAAAGGGCTGGCCAATGATTGAGTTAGTCTAACGTGGCTGCGGGATTAAGTTCATTACTGAAGGTTTCCCGCCCTTGTATTTACGTAATGTGGGCCGCCAAGTGTGTCGCTGCAGCCGCGAGACTGCCGGCTCTGACTTCTGCCGTGCGGCACAGGGGGACAGTATCCCGTCCACTGCACCAGATCTCATCTAGCTAGAATAAATAATTTTACGACCGTTTTGACCCCAGGAGGAGGGGAAGGGAGAGAGAGAGAGAGAGAGAGAGAGAGAGAGAGAGAGAGAGAGAGAGAGAGAGAGAGAGAGAACGAACGAACGAATGAACTCTATTTTCAAATAGTTACAAATTAGGCACGCAGGCCTGTCTTACATTCGGCCCTTCCAAACTCCCATCTTTCACACAGCAGTTGTATTTCGTCAATAAAGCATGTTATGTTCATGTAATAATATGCATATTATGAATATCAAGTCAAAAACAAAAGTATAGGTGGTAAAATATGTGCGCACGCTCGCGCGCGAACACACACACCCACATGCACACGCAAACCCATTCACTCACACACACACACACATAGGCACCAAATACACACACACACATCCACATACATACGAACAGGCACAGACACACATACATACACACATATAGTAGAGAGACAGAAAGAAAGAAAGAGAGAGAGAGAGGATCATAAGTTTATATTTAAATCAGTTAGTGTGCAGGTAAAAAGAAAGAGTGCATCGAAAGTAAACTATTTCGGCCACAGCACTCACACACCACTAGACAACACTCACACACCACTAGACAGCACTCACACACCACTAAACAGCACTCACACGGCACAAGACAGCACTCACACGGCACAAGACAGCACTCACACACCACTAGACAGCACTCACACACCACTAAACAGCACTCACACGGCACAAGACAGCACTCACACGGCACAAGGCAGCACTCACACACCACTAGACAGCACTCACACACCACTAGACAGCACTCACACAGCACTAGACAGCACTCACACGGCACAAGACAGCACTCACACACCACTAGACACCACTCACGCAGCACTCACACACCACTAGACAGCACTCACACACTACTAGACACCACTCACACAGCACTCACACACCACTAGACAGCACTCACACAGCACAAGACAGCACTCACACACCACTAGCCAGCACTCACACACCACTAGACACCAAACACACACCACTAGACAGCACTCACACACCACTAGCCAGCACTCACACACCACTAGACACCACTCACACACCACTAGACACCACTCACACACCACTAGACACCACTCACACACCACTAGACACCACTCACACACCACTAGACACCACTCACACACCACTAGACACCACACACACCACTAGACAGCACTCACACACCACTAGACACCACTCACACACCACTAGACAGCACTCACACACCACTAGACAGCACTCACACACCACTAGACAGCACTCACACACCACTAGACACCACTAGACAGCACTCACACACCACTAGACAGCACTCACACACCACTAGACACCACTCACACACCACTAGACACCACTCACACACCACTAGACAGCACTCACACACCACTAGACAGCACTCACACACCACTAGACACCACTCACACACCACTAGACACCACTCACACACCACTAGACAGCACTCACACACCACTAGACAGCACTCACAGGCACAGAAGGGATACATGTTTGAGACTAATAAAGATGTTGGGTTATGTCCCCTCCCCCCTTTCCCAATTAGTCATACAGTGCGACTAATTAAAGGTCGGAGTGCACCTGCCTAAAAGCAGCAGCACCAGCAGTCTGTAAATAAATAAGCTTGACATGTAAAACAGATCTGCACTGACGTTTTAGAACCAGAAGAAGAGCGAAAGGAAGTGTAGGAGGACCCCTCATTCTTGTCCTATATTTAGCACCATTACACTACCTCTTTACACGATTAAACAAGAGTTTTTTTTTTTTTTTTGCGGCCTACTTGGGCATTTTCGCGGGCCATCGTTGGGTTGCAACCCATGGGTTGAGAAACACTGTTGTAAAGTATATGCGACTAACTGCTTTTGTTGCCAGATCTGACTTTAATGCCTTATATATACTTTAATGCAGAGATATTGGGCAAACTTCTTGAGTCAGTGGGAGGTCGACCCGTATGGGTAATGCTATCGTTACGGACAGTGCAGTTCAGGCATTTGTTTGTTTTAGGAAAAATAAGCATCACTTTATTGAGGATTTGAACACTTGTCTGCAACAGAAAAGGCCAGTGTTTTAACCGCTCTGCCAGCCGTTGCTCCAGTAATTATAAGCGAGTTAGAGCCATGGTTAGTTGTATACGTTTCCTTGACAACAACAGAAGACTATATATTATGGAGAAAGCCAGTACTTTCATTAACATGTTTACAGAACGAGTTAAAATTCGTCTATAAAAGTACACCATTTATTTAATTTATTCCTGAGGGTTTCAAACACATTAACGGAAACCAAAGACATATTAGATAGATGGAAAGAATACTGTAGAGAAATGTATGAGGATGTGACAAGTAATTCAAAAACGACTTGTGAAAGTTTTGAAAAAGAACTAGAGCCTTAACATGATGAGGTACGATCAGCAATACACATCCTGAAGAAAGGAAAGTCACCCGGTTGCGACGAAATACCAGCAGAACTAGTTCAAGCAGGAGGAGAGGCCAGTGTCCGAATCTACAATGCACTGTGCTCGAAGATCTGGAACAGTGGCATTTGGCCTAAAGCATGGAAAAGAACAGTCTATATCCCTCTCTCAAAGAAAGGAAATCCAAAACTATGCTCCAACTACCGTACCATCGCATTAATAAGTCATGCTAGCAAAATCCTCTTACGAATTATCATGAAAAGGATTGAAAGGAAATTACAGTATGAGCTAGATGAAGCACAAGCGGGTTTCAGACAGGGTAGAGGAACTAGGGATCACATCTTTAATATAAGAATAATTTTTGAAAAATCCAGAGAATTCAACTTAAGATCTTTATGTTTGTTTTATTGATATAGCAAGGCATTTGATTGTGTCCAGCACCACAAACTGTGGACTATTGTGAAAAGTATGGGGTTTCCAGCGCATTTAGTGCGTTTGATTGAAAATCTTTATCATGATCAACAAGCAGCCATCAGAGCAGCTGGTGAAACATCTGATTGGTTCGAGGTGCAAAAGGGGGTGAGGCAGGGGTGCATTCTCTCACCATACCTATTCAATATATGCGCAGAAAATATAAGAAGAAATGTCAAAAATGACCAGACGTGTGACAGTTATGATCCGCTCACAAATGGTGGCAACCCTATTCCGGAACTCCGCTACGCAGATGACACAGTCCTCCTTTCAAACAGCGTAAAAGGAATAGAAAATTTAAAATTGTCTGTCCAAAAGCACAGTGAAGATCAAAATCTGTTCTTGAATTTGAAGAAAACGAAAATAATGTCCACAGATAAAACTGGCTGTCACCCAAAAATAACAATAAATGATGAAGAAATTGAAAATGTCACAAACTTTGAATATATAGGCTCTATAATAAACAGCAATGCAGACTGTTAGACAGAAATTAAAAGGAGGATGGCAAAAGCAATGCAAAGATTGAACAGCCTTAAAAGTCTATGGTTAAGCACCAGCAAGGAGATAAAAATTAGAATTTTGAGAGCATGCATCTTCCCTGTGGCTACATACGGATGTGAGTCGTGGACTATTTCTCAGTCCTTAAGAAAGAGAATAGGGGCTTTTGAGCTGAAATGCTATAGAAAGATTCTCAGAATATCTTGGACAAAGAAGATGAGAAATATTGACATCTTAAAAGATCTGAACTTCAAGGAAGACTGGCTAATAAACAGCATCCTTTCTCGAAAGCTGAAATATTTTGGTCACATCAAGCGCCACGACGAATTGGAAAAAATTATAGCAGAAGGCATGGTACCAGGAAGGAGGAGCAGGGACCGACCGACACGAAGATGGGCACAGGATATAAGTGACATCTTGAGTGTGAAAGTGCATGAAGCGGGAGAACTGCGAGAGACTGACTTTCTTTCAGGTAGACTATGATGAGAGCGACGTTCTGCAAAGGACCTGCTACATGATGATGATGGTTTTCTATGGCAAGTTTTTAAGATACCAACAGAAAGTAGCTCACGTCATATATCAGGTAATATATTCAAGGCAAGACATCTAAAGTGATGATAGTGGTGGTTGTAATGATGGCGCTAGTAGTTGAGGTAGTACTGGCGATGTGGGTAGTGGTGATAATAGTATTTGCGGTGGTGATTGTGCCAAAGACGTTTCCGTTGATTGCATTACAGAGACTTAGTATTGTTCAGGTGTGTTTGTGGTAACTAATTAAAGCAGTTAAATGATAGTGCTCGTTCGCTAAAAGACGACCTGCCAGAATTGCCAGTATGTACCATGGCGGAGGGAGGGGGGTTGCGAACGCATGGCTAACGCTGCCGCCAAGAACTGTACAAGTGAGGATTTTATGTTTGTCCCGACAGGACCCACCCCACCCCAGGGTGTCTTCTTTAGTCATGTCTATCGCACAGCTTCAATCCACTACTATAGAATACGGACAGAGTTCACCTTTTTGTAGTCATGCATCTGAGAACAGATGTTTCGGCAGCGCAGCGCAGTCATCTAAAATAGTAACAGGTTCGATCCCCATCATGCACACTATAGCTTTCGATTTGTTATTGTAAGTAATTAAAGTAAAGTAATAGTAAAGTAAAGGACCATTTCCACGCCTTTAAGCGTATATAGGGCATATAGGACTAGACCTATATTTGTATAGACCAACGGCGCACTATGGGTAATGTGGTCAGCATGACGGCGGCCGTCTCTACTTCCCGGGACTGCACCCCGTACCCACTTAAGGCTGGGTCGACGCAAGAGCCAAGGTCATTTTTGAAAAAGTCCGGCTCCGCCAGGGAGTGAACCCACGACCTTCCGATCCGCGGCGCACGTCTGGCCGCTCTGCCACGGCGACTTCCAGTTTGGTGTTTTCTTCTATGTTTCTACTTCTTTCCATGAGTGCCAACTGATCATTTGTTATATACTATCCTTACAGCCTCGTGAGTTGCTGGTCTGTTTATTTTTGTGTGTATTGGGTGCAGTTTAACAAGTCATATAATCATGGCGGTAGTAAGCATCCCTGTAACAACCCATGGCCAGACAATCTACTGGTAGCGGAGTGTATGGACTCTCGTGTTTGATGTGAGGCAATCAGCTCAGGTAGTTAGCAGCACAACCTAGATGACAAGACCGGAAATGGCACGGTTCTTGCGGAGAGACGTCTACTTAACGAGATCTCAGTGCCGGATCTGAAGATGTCGCCCTTATCAAACCAATCTGTGTTAAATAGACAGGAAGTCAACAGAGAGATAGATCGGTGAACTTATTAATGGCGGCGGCAGTGCTTCTCAAATGACTGTGGGTTGATCTTTTGCGATGGGGATTTGTGCTACATCGAGGTACAGATGTCTGTTAATTAAACAGCATCTTCTGATTTATCTGCAAATATTGCTCTAGTCTTCTATGCTTATTATGCCAGTGGCGTCATCATCATCATCATCATCATCATCATCATCTCGTTTTCAAATTCAGCTGCGACTCGCTGCAGCCCACGGTCGGTGTTCGAAACCGGGTGGCAACCAGGGTTCACCCAGCCTCTAGAAAATGGGTACCAGAGTGACACTCTGGAGTAAATGGAGGAACGTCGCTGTAGGTACAGGGATACGTGCGAACGGCGACACAGGCGGACAATTCTTATCAGTTGTCCATAATGGTGGCAGAGCACTTATGGTTTATAACCGTGTGCAATGACGCTGGTTCACATCTCCCGACTTTACGTTTACCTTTACCATCTTGTATGACATTATATGTCACAGACGGCTCGCTGCTTTTTCACCGTTCTGTCTTCTGTGATCCTTTCGATTTCGTGGATGGAATCCAATCTAGCGGCTATGGCCAGGGCTGCAAGTGGGATTTTTTTGAAAAACCCAGCTTAGCTGAACTAAAGCCCAAGCAGTACATTGACAAACAATAAAAAAACAAAATAAAAAAACCCAGCTTAGCTGAACTAAAGCCCAAGCAGTACATTGACAAACAATAAAAAAACAAAATAAAAAAACCCAGCTTAGCTGAACTAAAGCCCAAGCAGTACATTGACAAACAATAAAAAAAACAAAATAAAAAAACCCAGCTTAGCTGAACTAAAGCCCAAGCAGTACATTGACAAACAATAAAAAAAAACAAAATAAAAAAAACCCAGCTTAGCTGAACTAAAGCCCAAGCAGTACATTGACAAACAATAAAAAAAACAAAATAAAAAAACCCAGCTTAGCTGAACTAAAGCCCAAGCAGTACATTGACAAACAATAAAAAAACAAAATAAAAAAACCCAGCTTAGCTGAACTAAAGCCCAAGCAGTACATTGACAAACAATAAAAAAACAAAATAAAAAAACCCAGCTTAGCTGAACTAAAGCCCAAGCAGTACATTGACAAACAATAAAAAAACAAAATAAAAAAACCCAGCTTAGCTGAACTAAAGCCCAAGCAGTACATTGACAAACAATAAAAAACAAAATAAAAAAACCCAGCTTAGCTGAACTAAAGCCCAAGCAGTACATTGACAAACAATAAAAAACAAAATAAAAAACCCAGCTTAGCTGAACTAAAGCCCAAGCAGTACATTGACAAACAATAAAAAACAAAATAAAAAAACCCAGCTTAGCTGAACTAAAGCCCAAGCAGTACATTGACAAACAATAAAAAACAAAATAAAAAAACCCAGATTGTTAAAATGTACAAAATTTATATTTACGAAACAAAATATTTACCACTTACCCGGGGAACCCAGCACTGGTAGCCCTGGCTATGGCCCGTCACTGTTCTTTCTAGTAGTTCTCTCGTGTGTTCTTGTTTTCTTAACGCTGTTTTCCATTTCGTAGAAATATACTTCTTCTTCTTCTCTTCCACCTTGTACCTCATCGAAGTGTCGGGGGAGATGTAATGTTCGTTGATGAGCTCTGTCAAGAGCACTATTAAGACTGATGTTGATTTCTGTAAGGCTGTTCTTAATGCCATCACACCATATTTTCCGAGGTCTTCCACTCGCTCTATACCCGTTGTAACGTTTTCGTGTGGCTCGCTGTGGTAGATAGTACCAGGGCATTTTTGTTAGGTGTCCAAACCACTTCATTTGTTGTTCTTTGATGACCTGTAAGACTGGCTTTATTCCTAGCATTCGTCTGATTTCATGATTTTGTATTCTGTCTTTCCCTGAAATTCCTGTAGCTCTTCTAAGGCATTTCATCTCTGTTGTCACAATTTTACGTTCATTGGAGAATGTAAGTGTCCACGTTTGGCATTGATAGCATAGTGTTGACCAAAAAATAGTTCTGATAAGATTCACTTTAGTACTCCGAGGTATCTGCTTGTGTGTCAACAGGGGAGATAGTTGACCCATTACTTGATTAGCTTTGGCACATCTGGAGCTAATTCCTCTGCCCAGTTTTCCGTCAGATGTAAAAATTGCTCCCAAATACTTAAATTCCTCTGTTTGTCTCAGGGTGTTGTTTTTTAATTTAATTTTATTAATTGTCTTTATGTCTTCCTATCATCATTGTCTCTGTCTTCGTAGTGTTTATTTTCATATTATATTCCTCCCCTTTGTTACTAATTTGATTTAGGTGGTTCTGTAGGCATTTCGTATTTTCTGCTGTGAGTACCTGGTCGTCGGCGAAAAGTAATTCTGTAATATCTTCTTCATGATTAAAGTTCGTTTCTCTACATATGGTATCCATGTATGTTATAAAAAGAAGCGGCGATAGTACACAGCCCTGACGCACACCAGAATTCACTATAAAAGTTCTTGACAACCCTGCCTTCGATCTTATGCAGCATTTACAACGTGTGTACAGGCTTTGGCAAATATTAATGAGATGATTGCTGATTCCTTTTTTTCCCCATACATTCCCACAACATATTCCAGTCGACTCTATCAAAGGCTTTTTCTTGGTCTATGAATGTCAACCAACATGTCTTATCATGTTCTATTGCCCTCTCTGATAGTTGTCTCAGTGTATAAATGGCATCTGTGCAACTTCTGTTTCGTCGAAAGCCCATCTGTGCTTCTGAAAGTTGATACTCTATCAATGGTCTCAGCCTTTTTTCAATGATCTTAGCATACATTTTCCCAGTAGTAGAAATATACACAGTTTTAAAACTCTAAATGGTGGTCCAAATGACGTTATGTTGAGAAGCTCGCTCTCATACGATAAACGCTGGCCAAATTAGAAGGAGCTGAAACCAAGGAGGAAACATCAAAAATGAAAGGGCAAGAAGAACATGGTTGAGCGGTCTGACTTTAAGGAAAGAAGCATTAAACTCAGAGACGGCGCAAACACCAGAACTTTAGCCACGAAAACGGCGCAAATACCAAAATGTTAGCCACATAAGTGGCGCAAACACCAGAACTTTAGCCATGAAAGCGGCGCAAATACCAGAACTTTAGCCACGAAACCGGCGCAAATACAAAAACGTTAGCCACATAAGTGGCGCAAACACCAGAACTTTAGCCACGAAAACGGCGCAAATACCAAAACGTTAGCCACATAAGTGGCGCAAACACCAGAACTTTAGCCACGAAACCGGCGCAAATACCAAAACGTTAGCCACATAAGTGGCGCAAACACCAGTACTTTAGCCACGAAAACGGCGCAAATACCAAAACGTTAGCCACATAAGTGGCGCAAACACCAGAACTTTAGCCACGAAAGCGGCGCAAATACCAACACGTTAGCCACATAAGTGGCGCAAATACCAGAACTTTAGCCACGAAAGTGGCGCAAACTCCAGAACTTTAGCCACGAAAGTGGCGCAAACACCAGAACTTTAGCCACGAAAGTGGCGCAAATACCAGAACTTTAGCCACGAAAGTGGCGCAAATACCAGAACTTTAGCCACAAAAGCGGCGCAAATACCAGAACTTTAGCCACGAAAGTGGCGCAAAAAACAAAACAAAAAACAAGCCACTCAAGACCGGGCCGACCTGGGAGTCAAGGCCATTTGGGGGGGGGGGGGGAAGAAGAAAAAAGCCCGGCTCCATCAGGACGTGAACCCACGACCTTCCGATCGGCACGCGAGCGTCTAGCCGCTACGCCACGGCGACTCCCCTTCTCCTATTATTTCTTGTAAATTCTTACAATTAAGTAGTATATATAATATATGTGATGTTGGCTCAACCTTATGGCTGTATTGTCACAGTAACACAGAGATCAATAAATAACGGCGCCCACTGGAGATAGTTTGAAAATCCCTGACCAGCAAGTCTTCAGCCAGATAACAATTAATAATAGATCTACGTCTGCCGAGCCGTGGTAGGGGAGGGAAGCGCGTTAGAAAGAAGGAATATAACTGACTTTCTTATCAGTGAGATTAGTTATTGATCGGTGCAAGTATGACTTTTGTACGTACAGTTTGAAGATTGGAGCCACGCTGTTAAAGAAAGTCTTGATTTTTCTTGTTTTGACCTTTGGCTAGACTTTTTTTTTTTTTTTTTAAATCCTTCTTGAAATTGTTTTTTGTCTAAAATTACTCAGTTCAGATTATGAGAGGGTTGAAACTGTTTTTTGTTCTTCAAATAATGGGACGTCTGAAGTCCAAAGTGTGGCGGAAACTACTTCTCTGAACTTGCGGTATAGGAATTAGAAATAAATATTATACCTAATGCTACTACCACTACTATGCTGCTATTGCTACGACCGTCGCTGCTATCTCTAATACTGTTTTACTACTGCAGTTTCTACTTCTTCTTTTTCTTCTTCTTCTTCTTCTTCTTCTCTTCTTCTTCTTCTTCTTCTTCTTCTTCTTCTTCTTCTTCTTCTTCTTCTTTTTCTTCTTCTTCTTCTTCTTCCTTTTCTTCTTCTTCCTCTGCTTCTTATTCTTGCTATTATTATTATTTTCTCTACAGCTAGAATGCCTCGCGGCGTCAGGGGAGGAAGACATCTCTAGAGCAGTGCCTTCTGTTCGCTTCGTATAAATTACTTTTCAGTGTCTGATATTTCTGCGGTCCATCTTCTGCGTGGTTGACCTCTGGATCTGTTACCGCTGTGTCTGTATAACAATGCTCTATATAGTGCCCTGTTTGATACCAATCTTGTTACGTGGCCACACCATTTGATTTGAAGTCTAACTTTACAGTTTAGTATTGGTTCTGTGCCGATTATTCTCCTGATATCATCTTTCCTCAGTCCCCCGTGTGGGTTCCGGGGCCCCATCGTGGGGAAAACAAGAATAGACCCACTGCCTCCCCAAAAGCATGTCGTAAGAGTTCTGAAGCAGGACTGCAGTTCAGTAGTGGACGAGCAACCAGAACTTTCCGCCAGTACAGCTGGTGAACCCGAAGAAGAAGAAGATCATTCCTAAGTTACACTTAGCTTAGTACGTACAAATTGCATTTCTGTCGTTGCTATTTTCCTTTTGTCTTCTGAATATAGTGTCCATGTTTGACATTGATAGCACAGCATTGATGAGAATACTGTGTTAATAGCAGCTGATGCTAGTACTACATCTTGTCCTACGGATACTACCACTATTACTACCTACTCCCGATGCTGCCGTTACTACTGTGACCAACTACAGCCACTACATCTTTTCGAACTGTTACTACAACTGCTGCTACTTCTACAACTACTACTGCTACTCTGCTGATGCTACATTCGGTTAAATTGATGTTGCTGCTAGTACTACTGCCACTACTATCGTCACCACTGCTACATCAACTTCAACTATTTAAACGTATTACCAAACTTAAAGAATGTGCGAAAACAGATATGAATAGCGACATATTGTGGAGATAACTACGAACGTTTGGGAACGTTTCATTTCTTAATTCCTTCCTTCCTTCCGGGAAAGTTTCACCACCCCCCACCCCACTTTTTTTCTTTCGTACCCTGTCTATGGCAGTCAGACAGAGTGCCTCAATATCCTGTCATTTGTTTCATTTGGCCTGGTTCTTAGCTCCTACTGGGTCTTTCAACAAACATTAGTTCCACTTGGTAAGTTTATCCTCCGGTGATGATCAGGTCCGATCAATTGCTCTGCAGTGCCTACTTCAAATGGGCTGGCGTCTTTTAAAGGGTTCTGTAATGGCGGAGTCGACGAAGGACTGATAGGGTAATGTTGAGAGATAGGTTGTGATCTGCACCGGTCCCTAGACAAAGCTTGACGAGAGAGGCCTAAGGTGTGGGAGCTGGATTCCATCCATACCGTTGAAATATTGCAAAGGGCAGGACGGAGTGGAAGAATAAACGGCGAGCCCTATATGGTGAACGTTTAAGGGCACAAAAGGAGAACAATGAATGTGTAGGTAGTAGTCTGATGTGTGGATGTAGAGTGGCATGTGCGTGAGGGATGGTGTACACAAGCATACATTTCTAGATCACTGAGTAGATCCTCTTCTTTCTTTCATCCTTCCACCCCCAACCCGGTCGGCCCCCATTACACAGCCCGGCATCCTAGCAACCTTAAGGATTTCACGTAAAGTCGCCAGACCAAACAGGGGACAGCCCGTTGTGATTTTTAAATGATTTTGGTTGGACACCCCCCCCCCCCCCCCCCTAATCCGCCCCATTTGTGTGTGTGTAACTGGTCCAGCCTTTTTTGGCAGATCAGATGCAGAAACTGCAAGAACAGATAGTATATCTTCGCCAAAAGGATGCATCACTATCATCTCCTATTTTATATTTTCCGCCTCTCTGTCTCCCCCCCCCCCTCTCCTCCCCAAATCGCATTTCACAAATATACTGATGCTTCCAGTTTCTCTTCTGTTGGAACCACCCGTTTTGTACCGTGATGCCAGCAATGTAATCCACCCAGATTGAGTGTTGGCAGTGACCTTGTATGGCCTCAGTCTGACAAGTGGTCGGCTTCTTTCCTGATGGAAGAATCCACTCCCTTAATCCCGGCATTGTCGGGCAGTTGTTGTTGGGTAAAGTAGACCAGGTCTACCAGTGTTTGCCCTCATTCCGCAGGGCTTTTTTGAAATTATGCAGCTTTGTATCACGGGAAGCGGATTTATGTGATATTGGATCTTCAACAGGAAGATGGTGGGACGTCTGGTGCAGAGCGGCAGTCGAGGGCGTGTATGCTCACCACTTTTGTTTCCGGAGACTGATTAGAGATTGGTTGGGACGAAAGGTGCAAATCTCGCAGCCTACCTGTAAACTACAATATAGTATGTCAACTGCTATTTTCAGGTGGTATCATCATCTTCATCATCAGTTCTCGTTATGCCTAGAGTGGCACATGCGTCTTCAGAGAGGACTTTCCATGCTTTCCTGTCCTGTGCAATCTTCAGTGCAGTTTTCCATGTCAAAGATGCCGCACTCAGGTCACTCTCCACGTTGTTTTTGGGTGCCCATGTTTTCTCTTTCCCTCTGGTGTCCACGTGAGAGCTGTTTTGGCGGGTATATCAGGATTCATTTTCATAACGTGGCCAAGCCATTATTTTCAGGTGGTATAGCTGACGCAAAACAGCACAACGGCATGACGATAATGACTGCTATTATCTCTTCTCTCTCTCTCTCTCTCTCTCTCTCTATATATATATATATATATATATCTCTCTCTATCTCTCTCTCTCTCTCTCCTAGATGACTAGAGACCTAACCTCATAATGACAGTGGGTATTTGTGCATCAGTCTGTCAGCTTTAGCTGCTTCAATCCTAGCCAGGTATTACCTTATTACTAGTATTTTTTAAACATATAAATATAGTTGTTAAGATCAACAGAGCTCATCAACGAACATTACATCTCCTCCTCCTCCCCCCCCCCCCCGACACTTCAATGAGGTAAAAGGTGGAAGAGAGGAAGAAGAAGATCCACAGAGGTTAAAATAGCCACAGTAAGCCACCAACATGTTATTATAACAGCTAATCGATTAACAACGTGTTTAGAAAAGGCAAATAATATAAAGAGTAACTAAAAACGCATGGTGAGTTGATTGGGGCTGAATGTTTTCGCTACCCACACACTACTGGTTGATTCAGTGACCCTTGTGTGAAACCATGTATATAATTCTGGGAGGTTCCGGTGTGACGTCATCGATTGCCTCAACTTATTTGGTGGCATTGGAACAGTGGTGGCTGCCGTGTATATATTACTCTCTCTCTCTCTCTCTCTCTCTCTCTCTCTCTCTCTCTCTCTCTCTCTCTCTCTATCTATCTATCTATCTATCTATCTATCTATCTATCTATCTATCTATCTATCTATCTATCTATCTATCTATCTATCTATCTATCTATCTATCTATCTATCTATCTATCTATCTATCTATCTATCTATCTATCTATCTATCTATCTATCTATCTATCTATCTATCTATCTATCTATCTATCTATCTATCTATCTATCTATCTATCTATCTATCTATCT
>CAJHNH020005691.1:348008-358008 GCA_905116865.2 Candidula unifasciata | reverse complement strand
TTCTGCTGTAATCTGAAGACCTGCTCTGTGTTAATCAGAAGGCCTGTTCTGTATTAATCTGAAGACCTGTTCCGTGTTAATCTGAAGACCTGCTAGGTGGTAATCTAAAGACCTGCTAGGTGGTAATCTGAAGACCTGCTAGGTGGTAATCTAAAGACCTGCTAGGTGGTAATCTGAAGACCTGCTAGGTGATAATCTAAAGACCTGCTAGGTGGTAATCTGAAGACCTGCTAGGTGGTAATCTAAAGACCTGCTAGGTGGTAATCTAAAGACCTGCTAGGTGGTAATCTAAAGACCTGCTAGGTGGTAATCTGAAGACCTGCTAGGTGGTAATCTGAAGACCTGCTCTGTGTTAATATGAAGACCTGCTAGGTGGTAATCTAAAGACCTGCTCTGTGTTATGGTTATGAATAGACTTGGTCCATTTCTTTGATTATCTGAAGTGCCCGTCTGTATCACGTTGATCTCAAAACTTGGCCAATGCTATGTTAATCTAAATACCCACTCCAGGTCTATGGTGTCCGACCATTGGTCCTCGTTATGACTTTATTACCACCTGCTGGCTTGTTCAGGCTTCGGCTGGATCGGCGTCGTGTTTTCCTATTAGACGCTGCTTGTATTGTACAGCGGTCACCGTCCACAAACAACGGTTTCTGACATAATAATTCACACCATTAGCTTAGATAACGGTCATGCTGGCATTATTACCTTGCTGGGCAGGTGCCTTTTTGCTTTGTCAAAGAGTATACTCTCTTCTTTTACCTCTTTAACCACACCCTAAACCCCCCCCCCTGTACTTTCTAAATATTCTTACCTAAACAGGGGAAATCCACAGGTCACGGGACAGTCTAATATTTTAGGGGGTGGTAGGTAGGCTGCATGCAGTCATGGGACCTAGGTTGCATGCAGTCGTGGAACTTAGGCTGCACTTTCTCGTGGGACGTAGGTGGGTTGGGGTTAGGGCCAGTTCTAGATGTTTTGGGGTCGTTAACAGCATCAGAAAGCCAGGAAACCCGGTCTTACAATCCTCAAAAATGTTGGACTATCCTGTGACGTCTTCTGAGGGTAGGATATTACGACTCCCCTTCACCTTCCTCGTCGTTATCGAGACAAATAAGAACCGACAGTCACCGCCTTGGGACCCCTAGTTTGACTCTTCTTACGACTGGCTACATGATTGCCGGCCAGGTTCGTGTGATTGGCCAGAAGAAGACCTAGGGTGATTCAGTAATGAATGTGGTGTTTCTCCACAACGTTTAAGCCAAAGAAATGCCAACGATAGAATCGAGCGATTTGAATTCTTAATGAGCAAAAAATGCGCCGATAATGGCCAAATTATTCCAGTTAATAAAGGTCAGTTTATTATTTTATTATCGTGTTGTTAAATATATTCTGCCTCTCCTGTTTTATTTTTCTGCCTCCTGTTATATTATGTATTACATGGTGTATGCATTTTTGCGGGGCGGGGGAGGGACGCGTGTGTGTGTATGTGTGTGTGTGTGTGTGTGTGTGTGTGTGTGTGTGTGTGTGTGTGTGTGTGTTCAAGGCGTGCATTCAACATATTATCAGTTTCCACAACAGTTTATGGTCTGTTGCTTGATGGGCAGCAATGACTGTTGTTATTCTTTTTCAGTGTAGAAGGTCTTTAATGTCATCAGTCAGCTTTGTTCTGGGGCGAGCTCTTGATTTCACATCAGGTCTGTTCTTATGTAGTAGTGCCCGTGTCGGTAGTTGTCATGACCGCATTCTTGCTAGATGACCAAACCATTCGATCTTCTGTTTGTAAACAAACCTGCTGCATGGTTCCCACAGTCTTTCTGATAATATCATTCTGGCTTTCCATTGGATGGTTAGATTCTCGGCTTTTCTGAGACGCTTGCACAACCTCGTTGTTTTGCGTGCTTTAAACTTTTGTTCCATGTTTATGGTAGTTTTCCCAAATTCACTGTTAAATGTTGGAACTAAAATATGAGTCTCTCTGAATACAATTGCAACTCGCATTAAACCAAACAACAGTTTAGAGTTGATATTTTGTTCAGAATTTTACAAGTCAACAGCTGTACCAAAAAGCACGGGAGAAAAGAAAATTGCCCAGTTTTACTCTCATACTTTCAACTGCAAACCAGGCAATTAATTAATTCGTGTGTACTGCACACTTTGAACCTCTGCACTGCGCGCGACCCCCCCCCCCCCCCCCCCCTAAATGGGTGTTTGTGTGTGTCGACATCAGTAGCAGAGTCTATATACTAAACATCACTGTCTTCAAGGCATGCCTAAAAGTCTGTGTGCTTTTATAACCAAAGCATCTTGAATTTCGGAAATTGCACATTCTCTAAACATTCTCTCCACACTTTGCAGCGTTCTTGCAAGATCGGTTTACGTATGAGCCTACCAACTACCTTTTTCTACCACGAAGTTCAAGTGTCAACACGAAGTATACTCTCTCTCTCTCTCTCTCTCTCTCTCTCTCTCTCTCTCTCTCTCTCTCTCTCTCTCTCTCTCTCACACACACACACACACACACATGTATGTGCGCGCATATATACATATATATATATATATATATATATATATATATATATATATATATATATATATATATAGAGAGAGAGAGAGAGAGAGAGAGAGAGAGAGATAAAAATAAAGGACGGGGGATGGGAGTGAAATTGACTCGTCTTTACGACCAGAGTCTGTGAAGTTGTGACCTCATATCATAAAGCCTCTATGGAAGACTGACTTTTCGATTCTCGGGGAAATCCGATCTGCGCGCCATGTTACCGGAAGTTACACCGACCTGCATTCAGCTAGAAATATGGCGTGATTTCTGTATTATAAACCCTGGCACGACTTGGCGCAATCAGATTTGCATGTTTTTACATGCCGGCCCAGTAACCAGTGGTTCGATCCCCTCTGGAGCCGAATTTGTGAATCTGCTTGTGGCTATACAGACGATCCCAGTAAATAGACGTTAGTTAGTCCGCATCTTCTTCGTAGACAGGAACTATTCTTTATTTTGTTTGCTTTAAACAGATGTAAGCTTCAACGAGCTGTTCTCGTGTGTCTACTTCTGGACTTTAGTTGTTCCAGAACTTGAGATTTGCTTGCACATCCGTTTACACATCTGGCTTCAATGTTAGTTATTCGTTTCACAGGTACATTCACATCGACTTTAAAGGAAGCCTCCTTAATAGTCGACTTTTACGACATGCATGTAAGGGGTCAGAAGATCTATTCTCCCCCCCCCTCCCCCTCACTACCACCTCAGACACATCGGGGCCCAGCAACCCACACGGGGAACGACAGGAACGATGTCGAAACACGTTCATTCTCTGGTGTCCTTTGACAACAAGCGCAGTAGATACACCAAATCGCAATATATCGGTTGGGTGTGCCTGCTACTTGAAATCTCATGCACGTGCACGGAAGGCTGTTGAGTTGTGAGTGAGTGCTACTCGGCTTGTTGTCGATCCTTCTCTTTGTTGTGCTCTCGCCGAACGCCGGTCCGTGATGTAAATTGCGGAGATTGTCATAATACAGAAGTATGTCAAGGCCGCGGCGGACATGTCTCCCAGCGCATGATCGTGCCTCAGCGGCCATTGTTTTGTCCGTTACACAAGAATGGAATGTCATATCATCGCAGTTGCTTCTATGTCTGCGTGCGTGCGTAAAATTTAACAAAACGCCTATGTGACTGCCTATCACACGCCTGTTTGTCTATCTATTACCCGCTTGTCTGTCTATCACCCGCCTGTCTATGTGTCTACGTGTCTGTCATCTGTTTCTCTATGTGCATGTCCGTCCAGCGTTCCGCACCTTTGTCTGTTTAGATGAGGCTCATTGCACGAATTCAGGCATTTGAATCCAGACAGCGAAAAGCAATCTAGTCACATTGGCAGCGCGAGAGAGAGAAAGAGAGAGAGAGAGAGAGAGAGAGAGAGAGAGAGAGAGAGAGAGAGAGAGAGAGAGAGAGAGAGAGAGAGAGATACCGTAAATGTCTTTCGACATCAAATTTAAATTTCAAAACGCGACTTGTATGCTGCAAATTGCGATATCTGTGTATATTTTTTGTAGTATTCTGTAGTATTTTTTTGTGCATGCGTGTGTGTGTGTGTGCGCGCGCGCGCCCGTGAAGCACCTACTTGTTTCCTTACCCGCATCTAACAGTCAACCCTCTCTCAGAGTAGCCTCCCCTGACGACCCGACCCGGCTGCCATGATGCCAGAGGTTGGCAGTTATTATGTAAATTAACCCGTTAGGTTGGACTGGAAATTAACCCGTTAGGTTGGACTGGGCAACATGCTGTCGGAGCGGCGCCGGAAACTATCGGACCGATTCTTGCCTGCTGTAAGCGTGCATCTAAATTGTGTGCCCCCAGATAAGACGGTTTTTGTGTGTGTGTGCTGTAACAGTGGCTTCTACTTCGACTTTTTACCCCACTAGGGCATTACACTAAACGATAAACACGCGGTGACACAAAGTGCCACTATTCAGATGAGGATCACCCGTGAAGGTGTCCCAAAAACCCCGTTAAATTCATAGATTAAGGCTCATGGAAACAGCCAGAGTTGGGCTTCAAAATAACGACAAATTGCTTCCAGCAAGGGGACGTTTTTTTCCTCTTCTTAAATTAACTGTAGCAGTGGCGCTTAATGTTGTTAAGATAGGATCAGGCAGGCACATAGGGCACTTGCAGATTTGGTCCTCCAGGTGTTCTGTCTGGACGTCTTCTGTGGCTTCCAGTTACATCTTTACTTTCACAATAACTTCTGTCGATACGGCATACTTGCGATGAACATCATTGATGTTTTCTTTCTTTTACCATTATTTTCCTTTTTTCTGTCTGTCTGTCTGTCTGTCTGTCTGTCTGTCTGTCTGTCTGTCTGTCTGTCTGTCTGTCTGTCTGTCTGTCTGTCTGTCTGTCTGTCTGTCTGTCTGTCTGTCTGTCTGTCTGTCTGTCTGTCTGTCTATATGTATGTCTGTCTGTCTGTCTGTCTATCTCCCTTCCGTTATTAATTTATGTTATTATTGTGTAGCGGTTCGACGCTCCCCTTCGGATCCAAACGTCATGGTATCCCGTCGTGGGTTTAAATCCATCTCGGCAATGACACCTAGCCAGCGACTGATCACTGACGAAGTCTAGCTAGACCATTCGGACCAGCACGTGGCGAACACCATGCACTTCATTAACAAGTACAGATATAATACCCAGTATCTCCGATGAGATCGGAGCACTTATGGGTATGCCAGATGTGCATTGAAGATAATTCTGACAGGAGCAGTGAACATTCTTCCTGAATTCCCCAAACGCGCCCCTTTTGTACTAGAATTTCCTGACTTCCTCAAACGCGCCCCTTTTGTACTAGAACTTCCTGACTTCCTCAAACGCGCCCCTTTTGTACTAGAACTTCCTGAATTCCTCAAACGCGCCCCTTTTGTACTAGAACTTCCTGACTTCCTCAAACGCGCCCCTTTTGTACTAGAACTTCCTGACTTCCTCAAACGCGCCTCTTTTGTACTAGAACTTCCTGAATTCCTCAAACGCGCCCCTTTTGTACTAGAACTTCCTGACTTCCTCAAACGCGCCCCTTTTGTACTAGAACTTCCTGACTTCCTCAAACGCGCCCCTTTTGTACTAGAACTTCCTGACTTCCTCAAACGCGCCCCTTTTGTACTAGAACTTCCTGACTTCCTCAAACGCGCCCTTTTTGTACTAGAACTTCCTGACTTCCTCAAACGCGCCCCTTTTGTACTAGAACTTCCTGACTTTCTCAAACGCGCCCCTTTTGTACTAGAACTTCCTGACTTCCTCAAACGCGCCCCTTTTGTACTAGAACTTCCTGACTTCCTCAAACGCGCCCCTTTTGTACTAGAACTTCCTTACTTCCTCAAATTCGCCCCTTTTGTACCAGAACTTACTGACTTCCTCAAACGCGCCCTTTTTGTACTAGAACTTCCTGACTTCCTCAAACGCGCCCTTTTTGTACTAGAACTTCCTGACTTCCTCAAACGCGCCCGTTTTGTACTAGAACTTCCTGACTTCCTCAGACGCGCCCCTTTTGTACTAGAACTTCCTGACTTCCTCAATTTCGCCCCTTCTGGACAAGAACTTCTTGACTTTCCCACACACGCAGCCGTTGACTCGAACTTCTTGACTTTCTCAAACGTTCTACTTTTTACTCCAATAATGTTTGACCTCAAACAACATAGTTTTAGTGTCGGTGCTTTTTAAATATCCTACCCCAAACAGGGAATATCCACAGACTACGGGTGGTAGATAGGCTGCATGCAGTCGTGGGACCTAGGTTGCACTCTTTCGTGGGACGTAGGTGGGTTGGGGTTAGGGCCAGTCCTAGATTTTTTGGGGTCTTTAAAAGCATCAGAAAGCCAGGAAACCCAGTCTTACCATCCTCTGAAATATTAGACTGTCATGTGACGTCATCTGTGGTAGGATATTAATAAAGAACCCTAGTGTCAAGCCCTCGCTGCGGTTTGTGATACCAGACTCTCTCAGAAATAAAGACCTTGCCATCCAGAGACCGCTCAAGTCGGCTGTTTCGGTTTCCTGTCCTTGACAGTTGAAACTTTAAGACCAAATAGATCTCATCCACTCCCGCCATGAAATTCAGGATGCACATTGTGAAATACCCTGGCCACTATCACAATTCCTCCTAACAAACACCGAAGACAAATTTGAACATTTCATTCCGAGTATCTTCCATTGTTCTTCACCGAGAGAGGGAGAAGAAAAGTCAGAAGAAGGGAAATAACTCCAGCACTAGCGTAAGTGATCTTCATCCAGAAATAGCAAATCTCCGATCGGGAGCCGAGTGAAATCGCTAGCTAAATCAGCCGAATTATGAGTGAATTATGTCTCTATTGATCCACCATCTTCATTCTGTGAAGGGCCAGGGTTTTTTCTTTTAGGAAACAAATGGGAATGGGTTTGGTGGGGTCGTGTGGGTTTGGGAGTAGCGAAGGTCTCGTTTTTATGTCTTGAGTTCGTTTCCTTCATTTTTTTTAAATTGTTCTCTCTCTCTCTCTCTCTCTCTCTCTCTCTCTCTCTCTCTCTCTCTCTCTCTCTCTCTCTCTCTCTCTCTCTCTCTCTCTCTCTCTCTCTAGCTCTTTCTTTCTTTCTTTCTTTCTTTCTTTCTTTCTTTCTTTCTTTCTTTCTTTCTTTCTTTCTTTCTTTCTTTCTTTCTTTCTTTCTTTCCGTCTTTCTTTCTTTCTTTCTTTCTTTCTTTCTTTCTTTCTTTCTTTCTTTCTTTCTTTCTTTCTTTCTTTCTTTCTTTCTTTCTTTCTTTCTTTATATATCTCTCTCTTTCTATTTATCTCTGCCTTGTCTGCCTTTCGCACACTATCTGTTTTCGTTTCCTCTATCTTTCTTTGTCTCTCACAGACCCCCTCCACCCCTTCTCTGCCTCTTTCTATCTCGTTCTTTCTACTTGTCTTTTTGTCATCCCTAGTCCGTAGTGCTCTATCTCTCGCTCCTTCCCTCATCCTCCCCTCCTCCCAAAATGTTACGTTTTCGGATACGTATCATATGGAAGTGAAGTGAAGCACCCTTTTCAACGTCTCCAGACGTATTGGGTATATAAGGCTAGATCTATATTTTATAGACCAAACGGCACTTGATGGATGATGTAGTCAGCATCGCGCCGGCCGCCTTTACTTCCCAGGATTGTACCTGGTACCTACTCAAGGCTGGGTCGACCTGGGAACTAGTGTCATTTTGGGACGCTGTCAGGACCCGAACCCACGACCTTCAGATCCACAGAAGCGTTTAGCCGCTAGACCACGGTGGCTCCCGAATGCGTATCATAGGTATATCGGAAATATGAAACGTCTTCACACTCCTCCAGTAACAGACGCTGACAGCACAAATCTGTCTCCATTGTTCTATTATCTACACTTTGACAGCCAGCGCAGCATTCACCGTTTCGCTGCCATTGATTCCCCGTGTATCTCTCGGGGGCCCTCATGTTTCTATAATGAGGGCGGGGGGGGGGGGGGGCAGAGGAAAGCCCCGTTGCCCCATGACAAGCATGCCGTCAAAGACGACTGATTTGAGGTTTGTTGAAATTGGATGTGTGTGACCAAAATGGCGCAGATATCACAGTCTAGCTGTGAACCACGTCACTACCGCGTGCCAACCACCGTTTATGGGCGAATGCAGACGAAGCTAGTGGTTCTAATGTTTCTGTCGTTATATATGATTTATTTATTCTATTTTCCAGCGCTCCTTGTCAATTTATTCTCCAGCTTGTTGTATATATATGTATGAGATTGAGTGTTGGTTCATTTATATGTTTTTCTTTTTCTAAACAAGTCCTCCCCGTTTCTCTCTCTCTCTCTCTCTCTCTCTCTCTCTCTCTCTCTATCTCTCTCTCTCTCTCTCTCTCTCTCTCTTTCCCCCACAATGTGTTCCTAACTCTGCTAACGCCGTGTTGCGCCCCAGGAAATGTTTATTTTCAGTTGGTTATCTAGAATCTTCTGGAGTTTTCTGTCGTATTTCATTATCTTGAATTCTTATAGACTCTTGTGAGCTTTGTTTCATTGTCCCGATTCCTGTTTAATTTTTCCGGACACTTTTCTAGTGTGGATTCGGGGACTCCATTGGGGCAGGTGGGGGAAAGAAACCTTCTGCGCCTGCGCAAACAAGTCCTTAAAGGCGATTAATCAAGAGTTTGCAACAATAAACCGGAAGTGTATAGTCGAGCGACACAAGATATCGTAGCCTAGCCGGTGAACGCAAAAGAAGATGCTTTAAATAAAATAGTGTAATAATGCGCATGTTTACAGTGGGGCAGTATGTTTGTGACTCGCCATTTAAGTGATTTCACCCTGCATGTAACACGGTCTTTAACACTCTGTTTCTGCGAACCCACTGTCGTACCTGTATCATTCATGCACCGCTAGCGCACAATTGTATATGGCAGTAGAGGCGGACATCGACATGGTCTACCCAGTACATCATGATGTGGCCCTAGGGACTCTGCCATCCTCCACCATTCCAGTGTTTTGGAACCATGCGTCTTTAACACATCTTTGAAGCTTTCACACAATATCTCACCAGCCTACCAACAGCCGGTGAGCCCAATGGTACCCTCTCATTCCTTTAACTCAGTTAGCAGTGCTCAAGCGTTTCTACGGGAAATGCCCCTATATATAAATAACCAGTTGGACAAACCATCAACACATTACATGCAGGGAAGCTAGATTCTATGGAAGCCAGATTTTCTTAGTACGCTCTGATCAAATGTTTAAAAAATAAATAAACACAAGAACATGTTACATGTTTGATAGGATTCACAGAAGACCGATTTACGAATCATACGTTGTTCCGCAGTGAAAGAGTTAATTCTAGACTATACCTAACTAACACAAGCCAGCAGAATCGTGGCTCTGTCATAAACACGATTAATTAATTTGTAGAGCAGCCTCCATTCGAAGGTTTTGCCTTTTGTCAGCACATCTGCCGGTACCTGGATACGACTCGACACAGACGAGCGACTCTAGAGAATGTATTCAATAATTTTACCAGCATTTTGGTCGTGGCTTTTAAAATCACAATGGAGAACCCCAGGGGTTTTATAGATTCTCCATTGTTGTTCAGCTTGTTGTATTGGTTGTCTGTCGCTGTCTGTGAAGTAGAAGAAAACGCAAAGAAAAACGTTTCAGATTTATTCTTTTACCTTTATGCAGTATAAAATATCTTCTGAATTTTAAAGTTTAAAAGAGAGGGAGATTAGACAGACACAGACCGACGGACGGACGGATGGATGGATGGATGGATGGAGGTAGGGAGGGAAGAGAGAGAGAGAGAGAGAGAGAGAGAGAGAGAGAGAGAGAAGGAAGGGGGGTGGATAGGTAGAGAGAGACTTCTGGCGAGCGGGTAGGCAAGTAGATGGATGGATAGGTAGGTAAGTAGGTAGAGTTCGAGAGAACAAGAAAACAGTTTCTGGCTTCTACAAATTTTTCTTCTAGTAAATTTCTGTTTCAC
>CAJHNH020005691.1:323008-345508 GCA_905116865.2 Candidula unifasciata | reverse complement strand
TACATCCGTCCAATATCTGCAGCAACAGTTGGTGCGCATATTTCCGTGGTCCAGCCCCTCGACATATGACTCACCCTCATACCCATGATAATTCGCCGACAGTTTGTCCTTTTGAACTACCCAAAACTAACGTGTGTTTTTCTACCACCCCTTTATCGTAGTGATAATAGATCTTGGTAATAACTGCCAGTTTGAGAAATTTGAGCCACGATGAGTCAAGGAGTAGTTGCTGACAGATTTAGCTGGTCGCGTATAATTTAACGTTTGAATAGTCCATAAGTGGTAATGGAGATAGAGTCGATCCTCGGCTGCACCAAGGGATGCAACTGGAAAAGGGCAAACAGATGATTCACTATTGGTTGGGGGAAATAAGCGCAGTACCTCTGTTGTTGGCCTTTGTGGCTTAGGAATCACGAATGCACTTCGTAATTTTGAGATACCTTGTTCTGTTCGAGCGTTAATTTCGACAATGGTGTCTAGAGCCAAGCGTTTAGAAGGTCATGGCAAACTTCCTAACGGCCCCCCCCCCCAACTGTGTATACATATCCACTACCATCCGTTACACCACACGAAAATCACTATACTTTCTTGGTTGATTTTGTTTACTTTGTTTTGTTACGTAGAACAAACACGCTCGCACACAGACACGCATGCGCGCGCACGCACACTCTCTCTCTCTCTCTCTCTCTCTCTCTCTCTCTCTCTCTCTCTCTCTCTCTCTCTCTCTCTGGGGAAATGTGGTTCACCCAATCTAACCACTTAACGATGTGCACACATTTCAGTCTCGAAGGGGGCCGTTCATCACACTGTCTGTTGCCCGTGCACTTTGTGACCTCTTGTAACCGCAGATCCACTGACTTAATGAGCCCATTGCGTGACGGAGAATTACTACACGGGTCGTCTTTACACGTCCCTTCTACAGGAACGTCACTGTCCTATTATAGATTCCTGCTGGAATCAGAATTGGAAAAATGGTTGTTGTAGTGTCAGTCATGTTTCTCAGTGAAATCATGTATAAACGGGCAACTCCTGTCTTTAAAGACGTGGCTAGCAATTACCTCCCTTGTCATTCTTTACAAATATCGCGAAAAGATATCAAGTCAAACGGTAAGTATAACTGAACTAGTCAGCTTCAGCGTATTGCACACATAATTAATTGATAAATGAACGGTCCGGCTATAGAGCTTTCATCGGCACATTTATAAATCTGCAGTACCACGATACGAACAAGAATAGACAGAATCACTTAACTGACATTTTCTGCTTTAGGTTCGACAACTGATGGATGAAAACACTGTGCTGGAGGCACAATAGGTTACTTCGCTGGTTCTCTTACCGGGCTAAGAAAACTTGCCGAGGTTTCGAAAAAGAATGAAATCATATATCATCATCTATAATTCAAGCATGAGAATGGAGGTGAAGGCAGTCGCTGCAGCTCTGAAGTGGATAACTCAAAATAGTTATCAAAGGAGTTATCTCGGATTCTCAGTCGGTATGGCGAAAAGTTCAAAATAGATCACCGTAATATTAGTTCGAACTAAGCATCAACACATCAGCATTACAAGGAAATGCGTGGATCGAGGCCTTGGCGAGGTAAATACAGTCGGCCGGGGCGTGGATACACTGTCCGGGAAATGCAGGAGTGTGAGGGGACGAAAGAGCGGATTTTCTGGGAACGATGGCTACAGGAACACTCGTTTTTCACTAGGGGGACGTTCTTAACTCTTTCAGGACCACATTTGTTATGGAGTTTGGACAGCAATAATTTTGAGCGGATTTGTTTTTCCTGCAACGCGACAAAGATAAAACCTTCCTGAAGCAAAATTATTGGCTGTATCGGGACATATGATGTACCAAATGAAAGACAAATGAGTGCAGAATACATCTAAAGTATTGACGTGTCAGTATTACAACAAAATTTTAAAATCGCGCAACATTCAGGGATGTTGAACACATATGAAGATTATTTACATAACCATTATGATTCTTACCTTACTTTTTTACTTGTTTAGCAACACTGCTATCCAGTTCTTAGAACTCACACGCCTTCTCTGTTCAATTGTGTATCAGCTAGTCTTTATTTGAGACAATAATTTCAATACTTTGGATGTTATGATCATTTTTGAATGAGATGTTTGATTTCACAACAACCGAAAATTCGGAAAACAGCTGATCGAAACAGATGATCCGTTTGAAATATTTTGTTCAGTTTTCATTTCCTAAACTAAATTATCACCATTAACTTTGACTCTAAGATATTAATCATAATATCAAGACTATTGTCATCATCTGGCAGAGATTCATCAACGATAGAGCAGTATGAACAGTTTTAGACCTTTTCCCTTATCATTTAGTATCGACAAATCGCGTGAAAATTGTATCACATTTAAATAAATTTGTTTCTTCTAAATAAAAAGTGACGCAACGCAGGATACCGCATCCGAAAGGACATTCTGTTGTTCATAATGGTTTTTCAAAAACCTGTTCATAAAAGTTCGTTTCCCCCACAAACGTAACAGAATGAAAGTGTCCTTATGATACGCCAGGGTACTGGCGACCGTCTGATAGGGATAACTTCATAAGCCAGTTAACTGGCGACCCTACCGCAAAAAGTTAAGACCATTTATCAATAATGCTAAGATCATGACAACAACCAGTGACCATAAATAACCAAACTCTTGAAAATGTAGAACATTTCACATATCTATATAATCAGTGTGGTATCCCTGCCGGGAGGGACTGAAGAGGACATACAGTCACGTCTGAACAAAGCTAGAGCTGCTTTTGGAAGGAGTCAAATCCGGAAATCTAACAATTACTGCAGAGGAACGAAACTCCGACTCTACAAGAGCATCATTTTGCCAGTTTTTCTTTAAGGGGCGGAATGCTGGAGAATGACCAAAAAGGATGCACACAAGCTGTCCACCTTCCACCACACATGTCTATGTAGAATTATCAAAATTTTCTGGCCAAATACAATCTTAAACACTAAACTACTTCAAGCCACAAACCAAGAAACTTTAGACAGTATGGTTACCAAGAGCAGATGGAAATGGCTTGGCCACGTTATGATAATGAATTCTGATATATACCTGCCAAAACAGCTCTCACATGGACACCAGAGGGAAAGAGAAAACAGGGGCGCCCAAAAACAACATGGAGACTTCTTCTTCTTCTTCTCGTTCACCAGCTGTAAACTCTGGCGGAAAGTTCTGGTTGTTCATCCACTTCTGGACGGCAGTCCTGTTCCAGAACCTGAGTGTTGCGTATGCATCCATTTGACAGATCTGACTCATTTGTATGCAGACTGCTGGTTCCTTGCCTCTCATGCAGATGCACTCCGACTTCGAAGGAAGCTCCCAATTAGTCAACCCTTACGACATTCTTTTGGGTAGGCAGTGGGTCTGTTCTTGTTTTCCCTATAATAGGGCCCCGAAACCCACACGGGGTAACATGGAGACGAAATATGGAAAGTGACCTGAGTGTGGCATCTTTTGACATGGAAAAATGCACTGAAGATTGGACAGGATAGGAAAGCATGGAAAGTCCTCTCTGAAGCCTCATGTGCCACTAGGCATAACGAGAACTGATCAGATAAAGCTGGCTGAAGATACACTGTTAGATAAAATTGCACGCGTAAAAAAACAATGTGTGCTTCTGGAATCAAGTGTGGATCCGGCAAGTAAATGCGTATAGGAGAAACAGTGCGACCTGTATATAACTAGTGTACCTCTGGAACAGCCAACATCTAAACTGTAATACACTTGCAAGAGACGGAGCATCTATAGATATGCCCGGTGTGCTGTGATGTCGTTTCTTAAGTCAGTCCTCGGTAATCTAATTATGGAAGTATTTTAATCAGAGCCGGAATATTTATGTTGCAATGTCAGCAACGTAATTAATATTGAAAGTAACATTTCCCCATTGTAAATTTGAACAAAGAAGACACAAACAATAGTGCATTGTGCTAGTTCAGTACAAGAATTCATCTCTCTCTCTCTCTCTCTCTCTCTCTCTCTCTCTCTCTCTCTCTCTCTCTCTCTCTCTCTCTCTCTCTCTCTCTCTCTCTCTCTCTGTGTGTGTGTGTGTGCGCGCGCGTGCGTAAGCGCGCGTGCGTGCGTGCTGTTCTCGTGAATTCAGTTGTTGCTGTAGTAAGCACCTGACGAGATACGGCGAAATATGCCAGACAATAAATTGTTCAATGTTTTTTTTATAGCCAATAACGTCATGTAGTCACGTGTTAAACCGGTTACCTCCCGTGTTTAACTGTATAGCTGAGACTTAACTCCCCTTGTCCTGAACATCTGTCCTGTGTGAAGATCTGTTGGTGCCATAAGTGAAGATGTGTGTTGTCAAGGCAATAGTTACTAATAATACCAGGAAATAACAGTATGTTGAGTTACTTGCGTATCCTTTATGGGACGTTACAGAACCAACCCCATCAGTTTTTGGCTACTGTGGTTTTTCTAGACAATTTTACGTCTAGTAGTTTGCCATTTCTTTCTCGGCGGTCGGCTCTCACTGTCGAATCCAACGCAAGGCCGTAGCTGGGATCGGATCCGGCACCCCGGCATTACGAAGCGTGTTCGCAACACCAAAGTCACAGCGCCGATAACAGTATGAACAGTAAAAGCAAGAAGATCGATATTATTCAGGCGGGTGGTTTCCCAAAGTGGTTCGATAGTCTCTAAAGAGAAGCTGGTCCCTGGCGTGAACGTTGCAGAATTACGAACACGGTAGCCCCAACAACGACCTATGGTATCCCCAGAACGCGTGAATTCGCGAACGTCGAGAGTCAGGAAACCGGTTGGTTATGGCAGTTGGGAAGAGCGGCTGTTTATGACTAGTGGGATGTGCGTTGTATTTGTGAAGTGCGGCTGTCAGTGGGAAGTCTTCTTCTTCTTCTTCTTCTTCTTCTTCTTCTTCTTCTTCTTCTTCTTCTTCTTCTTCTTCTTCTTCTTCTTCTTCTCTTCTATTATTTCTTCTTAGGACTTTCTTCTTCTTCTTCCCTTCTTCTTCTTCTTATTCTTCTTCTTCTTCTTCTTCTTCTTCTTAGTCTTCGATTCTTCTTCTTCTTTCTTATTCTTCTTCTTCTTCTGTCTTCTTCTTCTTCTTTTCTTCTTCTTCTTCTTCTTCTTCTTCTTCTTCTTCTTCTTCTTCTTCTTCTTCTTCTTCTTCTTCTTCTTCTTCTTCTTCTTCTTCTTCTTCTTCTTCTTCTTCTTATTCTTCTTCTTCTTCTTCTTCTTCTTCTTCTTCTTCTTCTTCTTAGTCTTCTTATTATTCTTCTTATTTCTTCTTCTTCTTCTTCTTCTTCTTCTTCTTCTTCTTCTTAGTCTCTTTACTTCTTTCTTCTTCTTCTTCTTCCTCTTCTTCTTCTGTCTTCTTCTTCTTCTTATTCTTCTTCTTCTTCTTCTTCTTCTTCTTCTTCTTCTTCTTTCTTCTTCTTCTTCCTTCTTCTTCTTTTCTTCTTCTTCTTCTTCTTCTTCTTCTTCTTCTTCTTCTTCTTCTTCTTCTTCTTCTTCTTATTCTTCTTCTTCTTCTTCTTCTTCTCTTTTCTTATTCTTCTTCTTCTTCTTCTTCTTCTTCTTTCTTCTTCTTCTTCTTCTTCTTCTTCTTCGTCTTCTTCTTCTTCTTCTTCTTCTTCTTCTTCTTTCTTCTTCTTCTTCTTCATTCTTCTTCTTCTTTCTTCTTCTTCTTCTTCTTCTTCTTCTTCTTCTTCTTCTTCTTCTTCTTCTTCGTCTTCTTCTTCTTCTTCGTCTTCTTCTTCGTCTTCTTCTTAGTCTTCTTCTTCGTCTTCTTCTTCGTCTTCTTCTTCGTCTTCTTCTTCGTCTTATTCTTCGTCTTCTTCTTCGTCTTCTTCTTCGTCTTCTTCTTCGTCTTCTTCTTCGTCTTCTTCTTCGTCTTCTTCTTCGTCTTCTTCTTCGTCTTCTTCTTCGTCTTCTTCTTCGTCTTCTTCTTCGTCTTCTTCTTCGTCTTCTTTTCTTCGTCTTCTTCTTCGTCTTCTTCTTTCGTCTTCTTCTTCGTCTTCTTCTTCGTCTTCTTCTTCGTCTTTCTTCTTCGTCTTCTTCTTCGTCTTCTCTTCTTCGTCTTCTTCTTCGTCTTCTTCTTCGTCTTTCTCTTCGTCTTTCTTCTTCGTCTTCTTCTTCGTCTTCTTCTCGTCTTCTTCTTTCGTCTTCTTCTTCGTCTTCTTCTTCGTCTTCTTCTTCGTCTTCTTCTTCGTCTTCTTCTTCGTCTTCTTCTTCGTCTTCTTCTTCGTCTTCTTCTTCGTCTTCTTCTTCGTCTTCTTCTTCGTCTTCTTCTTCGTCTTCTTCTTCGTCTTCTTCTTCGTCTTCTTCTTCGTCTTCTTCTTCGTCTTCTTCTTCTTCTTCTTCTTCTTCTTCTTCTTCTTCTTCTTCTTCTTCTTCTTCTTCTTCTTCTCTTCTTCTTCTTCTTCTTCTTTTCTTCTTCTTCTTCTTCTTCTTCTTTCTTCTTCTTCTTCTTCTTCTTCTTCTTCTTCTTCTCTTCTTCTTCTTCTTCTTCTTCTTCTTTTCTTTTCTTCTTCTCTTCTTCTTTTCTTCTTCTTCTTCTTCTTCTTCTTCTTCTTCTTCTTCTTCTTCTTCTTTCTTCTTCTTCTTCTTCTTCTTCTTCTCTTCTTCTTTCTTCTTCTTCTTCTTCTTCTTCTTCTTCTTCTTCTTCTTCTTCTCTTCTTCTTCTTCTTCTTCTTCTTCTTCTTCTTCTTCTTCTTCTTCTTCTTCTTCTTCTTCTTCTTCTTCTTCTTCTTTTCTTCTTCTTCTTCTTCTTCTTCTTCTTCTTCTTCTTCTTCTTCTTCTTTTCTTCTTCTTCTTCCTTCTTCTTCTTCTTCTTCTCTTCCTTCTTCTTCTTCTTCTTCTTCTTCTTCTTCTTTCTTCTTCTTCTTCTTCTTCTTCTTCTTCTTCTTCTTCTTCTTCTTCTTCTTCTTTCTTCTTCTTCTTCTTTCTTCTTCTTCTTCTTCTTCTTCTTCTCTTCTTCTTCTTCTTCTTTCTCTTCTTCTTCTTCTTCTTCTTCCTTCTTCTTCTTCTTCTTCTTTCTTCTTCTTCTTCTTCTTCTTCTTCTTCTTCTTCTTCTTCTTCTTCTTCTTCTTCTTCTTCTTCTTCTTCTTCTTCTTCTTCTTCTTCTTCTTCTTCTTCTTCTTCTTCTTCTTCTTCTTCTTCTTCTTCTTCTTCTTCTTCTTCTTCTTCTTCTTCTTCTTCTTCTTCTCTTCTTCTTCTTCTTCTTCTTCTTCTTTCTTCTTCTTCTTCTTCTTCTTCTTCTTCTTCTTCTTCTTCTTCTTCTTCTTCTTCTTCTTCTTCTTCTTCTTCTTCTTCGATCCTTCTGTCAGAAAACTTATATCAGGAGGCCAGTAGCCTTTATGAAAGCTATCGTGCAATCCATATCCTCTTGTGTACCATACAGTTTTAGTGCGATTTTTAGTTTAGGTGCAGCTGTTCGTGGGAAGTGAGAAGTGCGATTGTTAGTTTACGTGCGGCTGTTACTGGGAAGTGAGAAATGCGATTGTTAGTTTACGTGCGGCTGTTTGTGGGAAGTGTGGTTCTTAATGGGAAGTGGGAATTGCAGATGTTAATGGGAAGAGGGAATTGCAGATGTTAATGGGAACTGGGAAATGCAGCTGCTAGTTGAATGCCGGAAGAGTGACTTTTGAATCCCAAATGAGAAGTGCAGCAGATAATGAAGTCAGAAAAGCGGGTGTTAATGGACAGTTGGAAGTGCAGCTGTAAGTGGGAAGTGCGACTGTTGATGGGCACTGCGAAGTGCGATTGTTGATGGGCACTGCGAAGTGCGACTGTTAATGGCAGACAGAAGAGCGGTTATTAACGGGAAGTCAGAGGAGCGGCTGTTATACACATGCATTGTTTTACGTTTCTTTCTAGCTGTACAGACTATGTCAAAACTCTCCTCCATCGCTGGTTATTAGAACAGTGTTGTTCTGAAGAATAAAAGACAGTGGCAGTATCTTCTTCTTCTTCTTCTTCGCGTTCACCAGCTGTAAACTCTGGCGGAAGGTTCTGGTTGCTCGTCTACTACTGAACTGCAGTCCTGCTCCAGAACCTGAGTGTTGCGTGTGCATCAGTTTTACAGATCTCATTCTCTTGAATACAGACTGTTGGTTCCTTGCCTCTCCGGCAGACGCACTCCGTCTTCAAAGGAAGCTCCCCAATTAGTTGACTCTTACAACATGCTTTTGGGGAGGCAGTGGGTCTATTCTTGTTTTCCCCACAATGGGGCCCCGGAACCCACACAGGGGAGTGGCAGTATCCAACTTGAAACATTAACTATTTGTGACAACTCAAAAACAAAATAGCATCAAGCGGCAAACTTGGGAAAATCCGGAGTCCTTAAGAGTAAAATAAAAATATGGGTCCATTACGTTGAAGATTAGTCCCTAATTTCTTCTAATGGGAAATGGACTGCTTTTCGAGTCACACACACTCTCTCTCTCTCTCTCTCTCTCTCTCTCTCTCTCTCTCTCTCTCTCTCTCTCTCTCTCTCTCTCTGTCTCTCTCTCTCTCTCTCTCTCTCTCTCTCTCTCTCTCTCTCTCTCAAAACCCTTTTTGTCTCTCTTCTGTCTGTCTGTCTGTCCTCTGTCTCTCTCTCTCTCTCTCTCCCCCCCCCTCTCTCTCTCTCTCTCTCTCTCTCTCTCTCTCTCGCAAAACCCTTTTTAGTCTCTCTTCTGTCTGTCTGTCTGTCTCTCTCACTCTCTCTCTCACTCTCTTTCTCTCTCTCTCTCACCCTCACCTCACACACACTTCTTCACAACCGTCATATTTCTTCGCTCGCCTTATTCATGTATTTCTGTAACCCGTTTTTGTCAGATTGAACACAACAGTCCCTGTGCCATCAACCCCACAGTCAGACATCGGTCCTGGCTTCTCCGTTCTCTGACTTTGGCAGCAGAAGTTGGGCGTACCGGCCCAGCTTTATGTTGTGACTTGCCCACGCCAGTTGTCAGTGGTGAATACCAGCCATCTCATGTGCGAGATTGTAACATAGACCCTCACAAACTAATTTCCCTTGGACCCTCACAAACTTATCTCCCTTAGACCCTCACAAACTAATCTCACCTAGACCCTCACAAACTAGTCTCACCTAGACCCTCACAAACTAATCTCACCTAGATCTCACATAGACCCTCACAAACTAGTCTCACCTAGACCCTCACAAACTAGTCTCACCTAGACCCTCACAAACTAGTCTCACCTAGACCCTCACACACTAATCTCACCTAGACCCTCACAAACTAATCTCCCTTAGACCCTCACAAACTGGTCTCACCTAGACCCTCACAAACTAATCTCACCTAGACCCTCACAAACTAATCTCTCTTAGACCCTCACAAACTAATCTCCCTTAGACCCTCACAAACTAGTCTCACCTAGACCCTCACAAACTTATCTCCCTTAGACCCTCACAAACTAGTCCCATCTAGACCCTCACAAACTAATCTCACCTAGACCCTCACAAACTAATCTCACCTAGACCCTCACAAACTAATCTCCCTTAGACCCTCACAAACTAATCTCCGTTATGACCCTCACAAACTAATTTCCCCTAGACCCTCACAAACTAATCTCACCTAGACCCTCACAAACTAATCTCACCCAGACCCTCACCTAGACCCTCACAAACTAATCTCCCCTAACCCTCACAAACTAATCTCACCCAGAGCCTCACCTAGACCCTCACAAACCAGTCTCCCTTAGACCCTCACAAACTAATCTCCCTTAGACCCTCACAAACTAATCTCATCTAGACCCTCACAAACTAATCTCACCTAGACCCTCACAGACTAATCTCACCTAGACCCTCACAAACTAATCTCACCTAGACCCTGACAAACTAATCTCACTCACCTAGACCCTCACAAACTAATCTTATCTAGACCCTCACAAACTAATCTCCCTTAGACCCTCACAAACTAATCTCACATAGACCCTCACAAACTAATCCCACCTAGACCCTCACAAACTAATCTCACCTAGACCCTCACAAACTAATCTCACCTAGACCCTCACAAACCAATCTCACCTAGATCTCACATAGACCCTCACAAACTAATCTCACCTAGACCCTCACAAACTAATCTCACCTAGACCCTCACAAACTAATCTCACCTAGATCTCACATAGACCCTCACAAACTAATCTCACCTAGATCTCACATAGACCCTCACAAACTAATCTCACCTAGATCTCACATAGACCCTCACAAACTAATCTCACCTAGACCCTCACAAACTAATCTCACCTAGATCTCACATAGACCCTCACAAACTAGTCTCACCTAGACCCTCACAAACTAGTCTCACCTAGACCCTCACAAACTAGTCTCACTTAGACCCTCACACACTAATCTCACCTAGACCCTCACAAACTAATCTCCCTTAGACCCTCACAAACTGGTCTCACCTAGACCCTCACAAACTAATCTCACCTAGACCCTCACAAACTAATCTCTCTTAGACCCTCACAAACTAATCTCCCTTAGACCCTCACAAACTAGTTTCACCTAGACCCTCACAAACTAATCTCCCTTAGACCCTCACAAACTATTCCCATCTAGACCCTCACAAACTAATCTCACCTAGACCCTCACAAACTAATCTCACCTAGACCCTCACAAACTAATCTCCCTTAGACCCTCACAAACTAATCTCCGTTAGACCCTCACAAACTAATTTCCCTTAGACCCTCACAAACTAATCTCACCTAGACCCTCACAAACTAATCTCACCCAGACCCTCACCTAGACCCTCACAAACTAATCTCACCTAAACCCTCACAAACTAATCTCACCCAGAGCCTCACCTAGACCCTCACAAACTAGTCTCCCTTAGACCCTCACAAACTAATCTCCCTTAGACCCTCTCAAACTAATCTCACCTAGACCCTCACAAACTAATCTCACCTAGACCCTCACAAACTAATCTCACCCACCTAGGCCCTCACAAACTAATCTCATCTAGACCCTCACAAACTAATCTCCCTTAGACCCTCACAAACTAATCTCACATAGACCCTCACATACTAATCCCACCTAGACCCTCACTAACTAATCTCACCTAGACCCTCACAAACTAATCTCACCTAGACCCTCACAAACCAATCTCACCTATATCTCACATAGACCCTCACAAACTAATCTCACCTAGACTCTCACAAACTAATCTCACCTAGACCCTCACAAACTAATCTCACCTAGATCTCACATAGACCCTCACAAACTAATCTCACCTAGATCTCACATAGACCCTCACAAACTAATCTCACCTAGATCTCACATAGACCCTCACAAACTAATCTCACCTAGACCCTCACAAACTAATCTCACCTAGATCTCACATAGACCCTCACAAACTAATCTCACCTAGACCCTCACAAACTAATCTCACCTAGACCCTCACAAACTAATCTCACCTAGACCCTCACAAACTAATCTCACCTAGACCCTCACAAACCAATCTCACCTTGACCCTCACTAACCAATCTCACCTAGATCTCACATAGACCCTCACAAACTAATCTCACCTAGACCCTCACAAACTAATCTCACCTAGACCCTCACAAACTAATCTCACTTAGACCCTCACAAACTAATCTCACCTAGACCCGCACAAACTAATCTCACCTAGACCCTCACTAATCTCACCAAGTGACAATCCCTGGAGCACTTTTCGGAGTTTGAAACGAATTAATGTCCACCCTTTGCACCATGCTGCATAAATAGCAATGCCACTTTCACAAGCTTAAGAAAATGCGCCTGACCTGTAAACGTTTTAAGTTTTTGGAGTGATGCTGGTTTTGATGATTTCTTGCTTTGGAGTTTTGCTTTTGATAGTGATAAAACCATTATTTAGTTGTCGAACTGTGTATCTCTTCTCCTTTTGTCGGCTGACTGATGCCAGGTTGTAGCCCAGCATCGTGGTTTCCTGTATTTGTCTTGCGTTTCTCGGGTGGCTTGGGTAATAAATTTGTTCATCTTTTTGCAGGTTTCTGCTACATTATTTTTCCTTCTCTGTCTTAGTCTTCCCTTCGCCCTCCTCCCAGATGTTCTGCTGTAAAAAAAGTCTCATATGCAATTTGGCTTGGCTGCATTCTCACTAGATGGCCGAATTGTTTTAATTCTTTGTCTGTCCGTATAATCCAGACACGGTCTGATTCCAACTTTCTCTTTAATGCTGGTGTTCGTAACCTGGTCGCTTCTTTTGTTGTTAGTGACCTTGCATAGACAAAGGATTTTACATGTAGTCATTTTTTGATCGAGTGCCCTGTACATTGTCCAGGTAGTGATGAAGTAGGGATGATGACACTGTTAATAATTTGCTGTTTTGCTGGAATATAAACATTTAAGTGTCTAAGCAGTAGTGCTAACCTTAGGTTCGTGTGTGTGTGTGTGTGTGTGTGTGTGTGTGTGTGTGTGTGAGTGTGTGTGTGCGCGCGCGCATGTATGTTTTTTTTTTTATAAATAAAGAGGCTAGGGCAAAAAATAGTAATATAAATCTGAGATGCACTGATTGCCAGTCCGCGAATGGAATAACCGAACATGAAATGCTCACACTGGTCGGAGCTCCTCTTTGATGCCCTGGTGTGCATTGTCGAGTTTACTGTTGTCAGAAGGGCCGTTTACTACAAAACCGTTGTCCGTTAACTGGTTGAGACCTCCTCGCACAGAGACAGAACTGACTCAGCCGTGCGCCTGCTGACTCACGACCCTTGCAGCTGCGTCTGACACCCACCCGATAATAAGCTCACCTGTATAATCACAGCCAGCCCACCAGTTTCCCTCCCTGCCCCTGTGTGTGTAGACTCACGCCAAGAAGCCAGAGAAACCCCCTGGTGTGTTTATCTGGGTATGCAGCGTGGCTAGGTCAAAGCCGTTTAAAATATAGTGCGATTTATCAGAGCTGACTTGCTGGTATCAGTGACTAGGGACGTGGGGATGGGATGGTCGCAGTGGGAGAGATAAACTCCTGATGGGCTGTTTGGATGAGATGTCGTGGGGTCTTTTTTATTTGATTTCTAACCCTTGGGAACAAGTTCATGTGTTGTGGGGGTCATTGAGGGAAGCTGGGAATTATACTATGTTGTGCGTCGTAGCAACCGACTTAGGAGGGTTTATTTAACGGATACTGGTTATATAATCCAGTTACGACAATGTAGTAGTAGAATTCAGTCAGCTGTTAACAGGGCTGTAGACGGCTTAGCGTGAATTGCTTGAGAGCAATGAAAATGCTTATGCTTCATTCGGAGACACACATGCACGCACGCAGAGAGAGAGAGAGAGAGAGAGAGAGAGAGAGAGAGAGAGAGAGAGAGGGAGGGCGGGAGAGAGAGAGAGGCATTTTGAAGTGAGTGCACCGCACGCGAATATAATTATTGTGGTAGTCGTCGCTATAGCGGTAATAGAAGTAGTATTTGTAACAAAAGTAGTAGTGGAAGCAGTAGCAGCAACAGCAGTGAAAGAAGAAGCTTAAAATAATGAGTCGCAGAAGGATAACACTACCAAGACATGCAGCACATAGCACATTTTCACATCGAGAACCCACAGTGCCATAGTCGATGTGGCCTTATTTCTAACTACCACATAAATGTTGGGCGTTGTAGTACATTAACTGTGACCTCCTCTTGCTCACTGGTACTATGTGGTAGAACGGTCCCTGGTGAACTCTTGTGGTCATTAAAATGTCATTACGAACACATAAATTATCGGCCAGTGCCCCCCATCCATAACGGCGATGGAACGAGAGATAAGGATCAGTGGACAAATTAGTCACTACAGTCTGCTCCAGAAATCGTGCAAAACTTTAAAAATCTTTAACTCAGTAACCGTTCGGTGTCATTTGTTGAATTTTTGGCATGCGACCTGTTAATCTTAAGCCAGTTGATAGAAAGTGCAGTAGAGTATGATAAGACATACAAAGTCTCATTTATAGATCACGAAAAAAAAAGCATTTGACAGAGTGGATAGGAGAATATTGTGGAATTGCTTAAAACATACGGAGGCAGCAAACACCTAACTGAAGTGTATAAGATCTTGTATACATTAAGTAAAAGTTGCATACGAGCAGAAGCAGGTTCATCGCAACCTTTTGAAAAAAAGTTCAGGAGTAAGACAGGGATGTGTGCTATCTGCTTTTTATAACATACGTCGACAGTATATGCAAAAAGCAGAGAGTGAAGAAAAGGGTGATATCTCATAATTGTTATTTGCAGATGACCAAGTATTAATAGCTGAAATAGAAAAGAGAACCATATAAACCCAAGTCGATACTAGGTGTGAGAAATATCACATAAGCATTGATAAGACAGAGGCAATGTTAATAAGCAGACGAGAAAAAACTATATCAATACAAGTAGATAACACAGAAATAAAACAAACGAGTGAATTTAAATATCTAGGGTCATTTTTCATCTCTTCTTCTTCTTCTTCTTCTTCTTCTTCTTCTTCTTCTTCTTCTTCTTCTTCTTCTTCTTCTTCTTCTTCTTCTTCTTCTTCTTCTTCTTCTTCTTCTTCTTCTTCTTCTTCTTCTTCTTCTTCTTCTTCTTCTTCTTCTTCTTCTTCTTCTTCTTCTTCTTCTTCTTCTTCTTCTTCTCCTGCTGCTGCTGCTGCTGCTGCTTCTTCTTCTTCTTCTTCTTTTTCTTCTTCTTCTTTTTCTTCTTTTTCTTCTTCTTCTTCTTCTTCTTCTTCTTCTTCTTCTTCTTCTTCTTCTTCTTCTTCTTCTTCTTCTTCTTCTTCTTCTTCTTCTTCTTCTTCTTCTCCTGCTGCTGCTGCTGCTGCTTCTACTTCTTCTTCTTCTTCTTCTTCTTCTTTCTTCTCTTCTTCTTCTTCTCTCTTCTCTCTTCTTCTTCTTCTTCTTTCTTTCTTTTCTTCTTCTTCTTCTTCTTCTTTTTCTTTCTTCTTCTTCTTCTTCTCTCTTCTTCTTCTTCTTCTTCTTCTTCTTTCTTCTCTCTTCCTCTTCTTCTTCTTCTTCTCTTCTTCTTCTTCTCTTCTTCTTCTTCTTCTTACTTCTTCTTCTTCTTCTTCTTCTTTCTTCTTCTTCTTCTTCTCTTCTTCTTCTCCTCCTTTTCCTTCTCCTTCTTTTTTTTCTTCTTCTTCCCTGCTGTACACTCTTGCGGACAATTCTAGTTGTTGGTCCACTTCTAGACTTTGGTCTTGTTCCATAACTTGAGTTTTGAGTTTCTGATCTGTTTGTAAACAGAGTGTTGGTTCCTCGCCCGTTAGACAGATGCAGTCCAATTCTGAAGTAAACATGCCTAATTATTTGCGTTTTCAAACGTGCTTGTGGGAAAGGAGGGGGCGGGGCAGTGGGCATCCATTGGGGTCATTCAGTGGAGCCCCGAAGTGCATACAGGCAATATTCAATTCTGGTACACTGTAATGTGGTCGTAGCTGTCACTAAGAACACTCCTGCATGATGCAGATGCGAACCCAAGACCCGCAGGTCAGCAGATTAACGTCAAACCACTGCGGGCAAAGCAGTGTATTTTTCGAAGTCACTTGCAGCTCAAGTCTGCCATACCTCGGACGTTGAGCGACGGAGAGAATAGCGTCGATACCGTGGGTACTTGCAGACTAGCACTGCTTGAGCGAGCAAGAAGTGTGGAAGTGACGTGAGTGGCTCAGGCACGGATTTGGCACGGATTAGAAAGTGGGATTACTGCGCTTCGAGTGGAAACAAGGATTTTCATTTGTGGGCTTGTCCGGAGTCTTTGCGTTGTCATGTCTCCCATACTTCCGCTGTATGCTCTGTTAGTAGACAAAAATCGATAGATTTTTTTTTTGGGGGGGGGGGGGGTGAAGAAAAAACGCTGCATATTTCGACATAAGGGGGGGGGGGGGGGGGAGACATATTATTTTAGGTAGTCTGTATACACAGCCCAAACTATGTCTGAACTTTTTGAGTTCCAGGCGGGTGTTTCCAGCAGATACCTAAAGGCATCAATAACCTGCACGACTAACCAGCCATTAGTGCGTTTCTTTCAGAGAAGCTAAATACCGGGTAAGCCGATTTTGTTTAGTGTGCACCGGCCAAATGTAACGAGTACCAGTACACAGTACACAGTGAGTTGCATTCACGGAGCAGATAATGACACATAAAGCGTTGTTTGGGACTAAAGGCGGTAATTCACTATGACCAGTAACAAACACATCTATACTCTTAAAACAAGTCTCAGTTGACGATCAAACGACCTGACAACCAGAAGGATTCTATCAGCCATACTAAGGTTAGTTTTAATTGGCTCTTGGTGGCGTAATAATTTATAACTAATCCCACCCCCCCCCCCCCCCCACCCTTTCCCATGAGTTATGAAGATTTAATAAATAATTAGGCCACCAAGAAGAGGTTGGGGACGGGGGGGGGGGGGGTGGAATTCAGCTGTCTACCCAAAGCCTCTGTTCTATATCAAACGACTTGTGACGATCTAAAGTGTGTCGCGACCTTTTTGTGGGGTCGCCAGAGACCATCGCAAAACACATTTACTGAAGTTATCAAGTAGCAACGAAAATTATCGTCGAGCGTCGCCACAGCATGAGGAACTGTATTCAAGGGTCGAGACATTAGGAAGGTTGAGAATCACTGGTCTAAGTTGTCGCCCTTCTAGCGGCGCTTTGTGAATTCTTAGCCGCGCTTGTCTTTGTAGATAATGTCCACACAGATCGAATATCTATTATCAGTACAACTTAAATAGTTGATTGAGCAGAGCTATTTACGTGCACTGTTTGACAACCTTGTACTGCTAACGCAGGCTTCCCAAGATGAAACGTGGACATTGAGGGGAAAAACAGTTAGGCGGTGATAGATTTTAACTGCTTGATCGTGTCAATTGAAGCAGCAGATTATAGGAGAACTGTGACAGTCTTTGATTTATTCTCATTGACGAATCTGGCTTTGAAGTGTATTTAAAGATCAGCGGTGCGTGACAGCAGTGCTGTGTTCTCTTTGTTACTAGAGATCGCAAAAGTTCAGCACCGGTTGTCAAGTTACGCGAAACCGTCTGGGTCACCTAGTCCCATTGTGTGTGTATGTGGGGGGGGGGGGGGGGGGCAAACAGCTCCTTAACCCAGCGCGCTATAAAAAGGCGACTAATTGAATGTTTCGGGAATTGGCTGTGTTGGGCCGCAAGGAGCAGATATTGCAGCTTTGCTGTAAACCACAACACAACGTGTCAAAGGCCTGTTTGATGGGGACGAAGAAAAAAAGGACAGCTCGCAGGTAGAACGTGTTTCCCTGGTAGAGTTCTACCATGCTGTTCTAAAACGGGGGAAATTCTTAGTCAAGTTTTAAAGCTGATTAGAAATGGTGCAGGAGTCCATGCCTGTATACTTATACTTGGTAATATACACAGGGGACGTCAACAGATTGCAGGGACTACATGTTTGTGTAATCTGGTAATCTTTGTTTCAGCTTCATAAAACGGGTCACCCCATAGTTGCTCCGCTCCTGTGCCAGCGAAAAACACACAGAGTGTTCATCACAGTCCCTTGTGGAAAGATTGACAGACTGCTGTCTAGTATATGCACTAGCATACACACGCATTAAAAGCATACGGTAGCCATAAGAAGTGCTAACACAAACAGTCCGACATTAGAAATGCAGTCCATCATGGATGGTAAAAAGGTTATTTGCTTGTCCTTTACAGGACGTTGCAGAACCAACCCCAGCAGCCCCTGGCTGTAGTGTGGTATCTCTAGGCGAATTTACGTCCAGTAGTTTGCCATTACCTTTGAACGGTCTGCTCCCTGATACCACTGTAGAAACCAACGCAAGGCGCATAGCCTGCAGCTGGGATCGAACCCGGCACCCCGGCATTACGAAGCCTTCGCATCGACTTAGCCACTTAGCCGACCATGGATGATAGCACTAGCATAAGTCGCCATCAGATCAGCAGTTGCACACACTATCAATTTTAATCACATAATGGCATCACCAATATTGCGACAACCGGCATAGCGCCATTTTATGAATCTACAATTCAGGCCACCACGCTGGTTACGGTCTAAAAACATTTCAAATGAAATCCGCAGCTCACAGTGTCACGCCATGCATAAGCTGGGCAACGAAACTATATCCTTTCAGTCTACAAATGGAGTAAAAATTCAACGGCCACCGGCAGAAGCAAATAATTTGCCACGGCTCAAAACAGTGGCCTTGCCTAGCGCCCATTTTGACGGGAAATCATATGTTTGTATATATGTCTAAAGGTTCTGGATTCGAATCCTCGTCGATGCGGATTTCTATACCTAACCTGAATCTTCCAAGCCGACCCAGACTCTAATAGGTACACAAAAATGTCACTCCCTGCTCCACCCTACCTCGAAACAAGAACATTCTAAAAGGCGACCGATTAGGGGTTTACTAAAAGATGATGTGTTGGGATAAGAGGCGCAGATTTCACAGCTTTGCTGAAAACCGGTCACAACGTGACACCTACCATTTTAAGGGCGAACGCAGAAGAAGCAGCTGCACGAAATAGTATGACTGAACCATGGATACGAAGCTTATAGAGATAGCTAGAACGATTCCATTTAATCCCAATAGGATAGGAATAAACTCACAGGGAACAAGTACAGCAGGGATCTACCAGTCATCAGTAGAAATTATCCTCGTCGACACGCGTTTCGGCCCACGATTCCTAGACGCATTCGGAGGTGGGCCCTCCTGAGTTCATGAAGCTCAGGGCTGGTTCCCTGCTGCACGGGATTACCGGATGGTGTTTTACTTTCGGCCAGAGACAAGACGACTTGGTGGTTTCGCAGAAGGTACTGTGAGATAAGAAGCCGCCGCGGCAGCCTAATTAAAGCAGTCAGCGTGCCTGGACGACCGAGCGACAAACTTACGTTTGGTTTACCGGACACATGTTGGACTTTTGTTAGCAGGTGGCAGAGGAACACTGGCAAACAATCCGGACACGATGGACTTTCAAGAGGTGAGAAACCCTTTTCCACTAGACACCCGGACCAGCTCACCGAGGCCCGTCCCCTACGTTGTTGCGTTGCGTCCAAATCCAGCTAGAGGCCCTTTCGGCTGCCTCTCCCAGTTTTTTGAGTGTTCGTGTCCGTTCATTACCGCGCAATCCTAGTTCTTTCACCACATTGTAGAGCGAAGTGGAAACGAGGCCTCTCGCTCCCACTTCGACGGCAAACACCCGTACTGTGTACGCCTCGTTTCTCCTCAGACCGGCTGCTAAATCACTGTACTTCTCGAGCTTGTACAAATGATTCTCCTCCATACTCAAACGGGACAGTCAGCTCAATCAGGATGAGCTGCCGTTTTTGCGCAGAATGGAGAACGATGTCCGGTCGCAGGCCGGTCTTACGAATCAACTCGGGGTACGGTTCATGGCCTGGCAGATCAACCGCCAGTAACCAGTCCCTCGCAGAGTCTAGCACAGATGGAGCGAATGCGTTCCAGAGTTGAGGGAAGGAGGCTGGCGCTGAATAGGACACACTTAGAAAGTTTGGTAATAGTGTACTATCCTTTTCATCGTCAATTTCTGTATAATTTACCTTCCGTTTCTCTTTCTTGCTTCTCTCTCCTACACTTTCTCATATTCGTGGCCACCTCAACTCTCTATCCTTTCTACTCTTATCTAACCCTCTCTTCCCTCTCTCATTCGCCTCTCTCTCTCTCCCTTCCCCTCTCTCTCTCTCCCTCCTCTCTCTCTCTTCCCTCTCTCTCTCCCTCTCTCTCCCTCCCTCCCTCTCTCTCTCCCTCTCTCCCTCTCATTCGCCTCTCTCTCCTTCCCTCTATTTCTCTCTCTCCCTCCCTCTCTCTCACTCTCCCTTCCTCTCTCTCCCTCACTCCCTCTCTCATTCGCCTCTCGCTTCATCCCTCTCTCTCTCCCTCTCTCTCTCCCTCTCCCTCCATCCCCTCTCTCCCTCACTCTCCCTCCCCCTCTCTCTCTCTCTCCTCTCCCTCCCTCTCTCTCCTCCTCTCCTCTCCTCTCTCATTCGCCTCTCTCCCTCCCTCCCCTCTCTCTCCCTCCCCTTCTCTCTCCCTCCATCTCTCTCTCCCTCCCTCCCTCCCTCCCTCGCTCTCCCTCTTTCTCTCCCTCCCTCTCTCTCCCTCTCTCTTTCTCTCTCCTAGACTTTATTATCTTCTTTGCCTCCTCAACTCTCTATCCTTTCTACTCTTATGTAACCCTCTCTTCCCTCTCTCATTCGCCTCTCTCTCTCTCTCTCTCTCTCTCTCTCTCTCTCTCTCTCTCTCTCTCGCTTCCTGTCAGACAAACAAATGTGAAATAACAGAAATGAGTGTAAAACGGTGCAAAAAATTATTGTTCTTTAATTTGCAAATTGGCAGAAAAGAGCGAGCAGGAACGGGGTGATTTAAAAAAAAAACGGAGAGAGGAGAGAAGATTCAGAAAAAAAGAAAAAACCCAGCAAAACAGCGGCTTAAAGTGCCAGTTGAAAGTGTGCGCGCATGCGCGTGAGTGAGTTTGTTATTGTCTTTGTCTTTTTGTTTTTGCAGAGGATGAAGTTGTTAGGGTTGGTGAATTTTGTATGCGTGTGTGTGCGCGCGCGTTTGTGTGTGAAAGGTAGTGTGGGCACTGACAGGAACCGGAAAAGGTAAAGATTGAACTGTGTTTATTATTTTCACATCCTATATGGATTAGAGGTTCCTAGTTAGCTAGGAGGGAAGCCATCGTGTTGTAGCGTCTAGATGCACGCCTGCCGATCAGAAGGTGTGGGTTCGAATTCGCGCATACAGTTCCTGAAACCGAAAAATAGATTCACAACAAGAAGGGTGATAACCCTCCTTTGCTACAACAGTAAGCCGGCAGATTTATTGTCCCTTGGTGCATGTATAATATACCCATTCGTCTCCCACTGGGCAAGTAGTTGTTAATCCATCCCTGCCGCATTGTACCACTAGACGCACGCCCATTTCCCCGGATAACCTTTCCTTTGACACTGTCCGCAGAATTTTTAACAAGGTTTCCATCCAAATTCTCTACCCAGGGCATGTTTTATATGGGGACCATTGGGGTTCATTGAAGGTTCTGTGAAAATCCTTTGCGGTTCTTCTTCTTCTTCTTCTTCTTCTTCTTCTTCTGTCTGTCTGTCTGTCTGTCTGTCTGTCTGTCTGTCTGTCTGTCTGTCTGTCTGTCTTCTCCTCCTCCTTCTTCTTTTTCTTCTTCTTCTTCTTCTTCTTCTTCTTCTTCTTCTTCTTCTTCTTCTTCTTCTTCTTCTTCTTCTTCTTCTTCTTCTTCTTCTTCTTCTTCTTCTTCTTCTTCTTCTTCTTCTTCTTCTCCTTCTTCTTCTTTCTCCTCCTTCGCCTTCTCCTGGAGCGTCTGCGGATGCTCCTTCATTCTAGTTCTCACACCTGTTGCTCTGTTTTCTTTTCTTTGGCTATCGCTGAACAATTTGCCAGAACCTTATTGTATCTACTGAGATATCCATGATCAGTATCGTTTGTGTGTGTGCGCGTGCGAGAGAGAGAGAGAGAGAGATAGATAGATAGATAGATAGATAGATAGATAGATAGATAGATAGATAGATAGATAGATAGATAGATAGATAGATAGATAGATAGATAGATAGATAGATAGATAGATAGATAGATAGATAGATAGATAGATAGATAGATAGATAGATAGATAGATAGATAGATAGATAGATAGATAGATAGATAGATAGATAGATAGATAGATAGATAGATAGATAGATAGATAGATAGATAGATAGATAGATAGATAGATAGATAGATAGATAGATAGATAGATAGATAGATAGATAGATAGATAGATAGATAGATAGATAGATAGATAGATAGATAGATAGATAGATAGATAGATAGATAGATAGATAGATAGATAGATAGATAGATAGATAGATAGATAGATAGATAGATAGATAGATAGATAGATAGATAGATAGATAGATAGATAGATAGATAGATAGATAGATAGATAGATAGATAGATAGATAGATAGATAGATAGATAGATAGATAGATAGATAGATAGATAGATAGATAGATAGATAGATAGATAGATAGATAGATAGATAGATAGATAGATAGATAGATAGATAGATAGATAGATAGATAGATAGATAGATAGATAGATAGATAGATAGATAGATAGATAGATAGATAGATAGATAGATAGATAGATAGATAGATAGATAGATAGATAGATAGATAGATAGATAGATAGATAGATAGATAGATAGATAGATAGATAGATAGATAGATAGATAGATAGATAGATAGATAGATAGATAGATAGATAGATAGATAGATAGATAGATAGATAGATAGATAGATAGATAGATAGATAGATAGATAGATAGATAGATAGATAGATAGATAGATAGATAGATAGATAGATAGATAGATAGATAGATAGATAGATAGATAGTGTGGCGGGTAACTTCGCTTTAACTAGCGAATGCACTATGTGCACTTTACATAGGGAACAACAAACAGTAAATCTTAATATGGGTTTTTATTACCCCCAGCCTTGCTGGTTAAATTAGAGGA